>JAZHYW010043218.1:0-50103 GCA_037355805.1 Ixodes ricinus
TGATGGAGCCAGAAAGAAACTCCTTGGGCACATGAAGAACGCCTGGGAGAGTGGCAAGTTACGAGGCCACTGGAAAGAGGCAGAAGTCAAGATTCCTCCCAAAGCCCGGCAAGTCGCCACATATAGACAACATATGACCCATCTCCCTCACGTCATGTGTATGCAAGGTGATGGAAATAATGGTGTTCAACAGACTGCAAAGACATCTGGACTGCACTAAACAGATGCCGGACACCATGTTCGGATTCAGACGACGCCTAAGCACACTGGACGTACTGTTACAACTCAAGGAGGAAGTGATGAAGCAAGCCACAAGCCATTCGGCCAGAGCCATCCTCGCCCTCGATCTCAAGGAAGCATTTGATAACGTCTCCCACGCCAGTATCCAAAGTAACATGCTGGGCACGGGTTGTGGAGGGCGGACATAAAACTACGTGCGGGAATTTATGACAGAACGCCGGCCTAGAAATAAGGTGGGGAAGAAATATCCCCGCCCATAGAGCTGGGAAGCAGAGGGACCTCCCCAGGGGTCAGCCATCTCGCCCCTCTTATTCAACAATGCCCTCCTGTGCCTGCCCAGGGCGCTTGGAGCGATTGAGGGCTTGGGGCATGCACTCTATGCCGACGATGTCTCGCTCTGGACGACGAAGGCGGGCTCCTCGGGATGGATCCAGGACAAGCTGCAAGCAGCCGCAGACGTGGTCGAAAAATATGCGAGGGGATGCGGGCTTCGGTGCTCACCTCAGAAATCGGAAACCGCTCCGGCCTAGGGCGCCCAACAGACACACGGAAGATGTGAAGGAGGTCCCGGAGGGCAAGGACATTGTCCCCGGTCCCAGCGTCAAGATCCTCGGCGTTGCCGTTCAAGCAGACAACAAAGTGACGACGTCCTTGTGCAGACTCAAGCACACGTCGGAGCAGATCTTCCACATGCATCCGGCGGGTCGCAAGCAGGCAGAGAGGGATGAAGGAGGCAGACACACTCAAACTGGTGCAAGCCTTCATAATCTCGAGAGTCGCGTACGCAATTTCGTACCTCTTACTTAGCAAAGGGGACACGAAGCAGGTGGACATAATCATCCGGAAGGCAATCAAGCAGGCCATTGGAGTCCCCGTGAGCGCCTCGACAAACAAACTTCTAGAAATGGGTATACACAATACGGTGGACGAGTTGATCGAGGGACACCTATCCAGCCAAAGGCAAAGGCTGAGCCAGACGCAAGCAGGAAGACAAGTCCTACGGAATATAGGATGGAGTGCTGCAGGACTGGAAGAGAGATTACAACTGGCGGATGATTGGTAGGAGAAGATCAACACCACGCCCATCCCAAAGAACATGAATCCTGCTTGCCATGGTGGCAGAAGAGAAGCCAGGGCTCGGGCTCTAACCAGAGAGCTAGTAAACGGGGAGGATGTTGTCTACACGGACGCCTTTAAAGACCAGGGAACTACTAGGGCTGTGGCGGCAGTAACAACCAAAGAGAAAAATCTTCTCTTTGGTTGTTACTACCGCCACAGCTCTGGTAGCATCTTCTCGTCAGCATCTTCTCAGAAGATGCTGACGATCGAGTGTGTCTGTGGAAGTAAAAGATGTGGAAGAGGCGGAAGAAGTGGGGATCGCCCTGGCCCTCATTCTGCCAGGTAGAACCAGGGTAGGCACCGACTCACAGCAAGCATACCGGAGCTTCCAGTCGGGCTGGGTGTCCCGAAAAGTGCTGCAGGTGCTCAAAAACAAGAGCCCCCCAAAGGAGCCCGTAGAAGTTGTATGGGTACCTGCCCACTCCGCGGTGGAGGGCAACGAACTTGCTCACCAGCAGGCCCGCGCGCTGACTTACCGGGCCACAGCCGTGGAAGAGGTGCAGGATCAACCCATGATGACACTCAAGGAAATAGTAACATTCTACCGCAAGGAAAGGCAAAGACTGCCGGCCCCGCATCCTTACGCAGGAGGAACAGGTAGCGTATAGGCAAATTCAGTCGGGGTCCTTCCCCCACCCCTTTTACTCAGTCGCATGTTCCCCACTCAACACAGCGGGAACTGCTTAGTGTGCCAAGAGATAGGAACCCTCCGTCACGTTGTAGGCGAGTGTAGATTCAATCAAGAACACCCACCACCCTCGTCTTTTCCCCTGTAGAGCGATGGGTAACTTGCTGTCCAGCCCCGCCCTGGAAGATCAGCTTCGGTTGGTCACCAGGGGCCAGGCCGCTAAGGCAGAATATGGGATCTCGTGAAGAGGGAACCACTTCCATCCGGCATGACCGCCGTGCTGAAATGCTCAGAATAAAAAGTTCATTCTCTCTCTCTCTCTCTTTCTATCCAAATTTCGCTTCTTACCTTTTATTTCACAGGCTCCCGCAAGCAAATTATATAGTGTTAGTCCTCGGTGGGTTAAAAAGCTAACGAATGGAGTTTTCTCGACGTTTGGCCGTAAACTTTTGTTCAGGCGAAGAAAGTCGTATTTTTCGCCGCGCAATGTGTGAAGGAAGGAAAGCGATAGCTGTAGCACGGCCGCGCAATGCGGGCGGAATGGTGCCGTCCCGTACCTGAGGACGGAGGTGCGACGTGGTTAATTCTCATAGTCGTCGTGGTTGGCGTCGAGGATGCCACTGACGACTGCCACCAGTGATCGGTGATCCGTGAAGTGGGTACGCGCAGTGGCTTCACGAGGGTCAGCGGCACCCGGGGCGGTAGCCCGCCCCTCCCTCCCCCCCCCCCCCCGCTCTCGTGGCCCGCCGCGACACTCCCCTGAGCCCTGCACCCGAAGCGGTCCGCCCCCCTTGTGACGCCACTGGGTACTGTTGCGAAAAGCCCCAGGAGACGACCTTCCTGACTAATTTGACCGGCGCCGGTGAACGCCTCGAGTATCGTCGCCACCTGGTTCCGGTCAGCTGTGCCCGGAAACGAAGCGAAAGGCGACTTGGGGTGCTTGGGGGCGCCAGCGCACCTTGATGCAAGGAGCTCATCGAGTTGACCGACGCGTCCTTACTTCCGGCCCTTCCCCTTGCTGCTTCTGTCTCGCCTCGAAGCACGGCGCCATCGACAGCATTGGGACGCGCCCTTTTCCCAGCAGCGCTAATGGGATTATCATTATATCCTTAGCGCGCGGAAACCGAGAATCTGCACCTGGGGGTAATTATATGTTTGCCCCAGGGCCCAGTATAAAAGGCTCTGGTTTGCCCCATCCGGACTTCGACGGCGCCGGTGACCGACCAAGAACGTCTGGCCCTCGGTGTGCGTGATGCGTGTGACTGTGTGTGAGGGAGAGGGAAGGGCACGGCAGAGCCTTTATACCGGTATAAAAGGCCCAGTATAAAAGGCTCTGGGCGTGCCTGCACGTAACGAACACTGACCACGCCGTTTTGGTCAAGGCAGGGACGATAGCGATTCCCTACTAGGGATGTGGGGAAAAGTGACGTTATAAAAGCAGCAGCAGGCGGCTGCTACAATGTGTTCTCTAGTGTTCTCCCGTCAGATGATCTAACCGGTCCTCATGTTTATACAGGGTGTTTCACGAAGGTGGACAAATTCGATATTGCGAAAACTACGCGTCGCAACAAAAAAAGGCTTGTGTGTTTTTGGTCCTGGTCCAGGGGCCTATTTAGGAAAAATTATTAAAGTCTGAGATATTTCAATTGTTAATTATTTTTCCGTAATTAACTTTTTTAATATTGTGTTTAAGGGCATAGTTTCAATTAGAAAATTGCTCAGCGTCATGGAAAAACACTAAATCAACAAATTGTAGAACGATAGAAGGCACGCGAAGCATTTTACGGCTTTCTGAAAAACCATACAACCTTCGACGCGTGGAGAGATAGTGCATCCAACCTCCGCTGCGCTGTCATCGCGCGACGCAGCAGAGGCTGGTTGCACTATCTCTCCACGGGGTGCGGTGCTGCCGGGGCGGAGATGCGCTCCGATAACAAACCGAAACTAAAAACCCGTCGAATTTGTACGGTTTCTCAGAAAGCTGTAAAATGCTTCGCGTGCTTTCTATTATTCTGTAATTTTTTTAATTTAGTGTTTTTTTGACGATGCTGAGCAATTTTCTAATTGAAACAATGCCCTTAAACTCAATATTGAAAAAAATAATTACGCAAAAAGAATGAACAACTTAATTATCTCGGACTTTAATAATTTTCCTTAAGAAGGCCCCTGGCCCAGGACCAAAACGTCACAAGCCTTTTTTTGGTGCGAACCGTATTTTTCGCATTATCGAATTTGTCCACCTCTCGTGAAACACCCTGTATAAAGAGCTACCTATACGAGACACCCCTCCTGCTCCCTGGTCCTTCCCGATTCCGGCTTCCACATGAGGTCCTGCCCTGGCTCGGCTCCCTGCCGTACCCAAAGTGCCCGGACCAGTGGCGTCACGAGGGTCAGCGGCACCCGGGGCGGTAGGCCGCCGCGCACCCCCCCCCCCCCCCCGTTTCGCGTGGCCCACCTCGACTCCCCCCCCCCCCCGCTTTCGCGTAGCCCGCCGCGACTCCCCCCCTCCCCCGCTCTCGTGGCCCGCCGCGACACCCCCTAAGCCCTGCACCCGGGGCGGTCCGCCCCCCCCGCCCCCCCCCTTGTGACGCCACTGGCCCGGACAACCACGCGTTCCCAACAGTACGCGCAGTGGAAGTTTCTAAAACCATCCAACATTACGCGTAGCAATCTGGATTCTGCCGAGGTGGGATTTCGCATAGCGCAAGTAATGTTTGAAAGCAAGTCTTTCAAGCAGACGACAGGAAGACTCTCCCTTCGTCGCGTCGTTGCTAACGGGATGCCGGGGCTCAGTGGCGTCACAAAGAAGGGGGGGGGGACTGCCCCCGGGTGCAGCGCTTTGCGGGGTGTCGCGGCGGGTCACGAGAGCGGGGGGGGGGTGTCATGCCGGGCCACGGGAGCAGAAAGGGGGATCGCCGCGGGCTTCGGTGCGGCCGACCCTAGTGACGCCACTGGGCTCCCCTCTTCTCTCTCCGCGCTGCGCGGCCGACGGGGAGAACCCCGACTTCCTGGGTTCGCGCCAGGAGCGGAGAGAAGGGCTTCTCCTTAAAGGGGCCCTGCACTGGCTTTTTTACTAATTTTTTTATTTGCACCCAAAACCTGAGCGCACTGAACGTAGTAACTTAATGACACTTTTCTTTCTCGAATTTTGATTTATTTTAGTAGTTTTAGGCAAATTAAAATTACAAAAACAAGCAAAAAATAACCTCCATCATGACGTCCTTGGTTGCTTGAGTGGCCGTGAACTAGACGAGGGGTGGTGAGCTGAGCGAGCGCTCATGGCTGCCGTACTCCGTGTCGACGGCGCGAGAGGGCGCCACTAAAGCGTGTTCTGGATAGGCTGTATGTAGCGGGCAGCTAGAGCGGCTCTCATTGCATTTGCTGCGCGATTAAACACAAATTCGGCATGACACTTCATTGGCCACAAACGACAGCAAACACGGGGTAAAGATCAGTTCAGAATGGGAGCCACTTCGCGCTGCCATACCGCGAAACGGCCAAACCGCAAGACAAAGCTGCTCACCGAAGGCCTTGGGAACGCTCAGAGCCGGTCGGGTCCTTCGGTCCCTACGGCCGCAGCGCCGCCGCGTACATCCGGGACCTTTCCGTGTCGGCGCCTTATCCCACTACTCTTTTCTAGTAGGCGCCGCCTTTTCCACCGATTGGTGGCGGGTATGTCGACGGATCATTTCTTGTTTCCGTACTTTATAAACTGCATTTGTTACTTTTCTTATCTCAAATACTGAACAAAAACTACTTTTATAAATAATTGAAACGGTTCGCGCCCCTTATATTTTGTATTTCGACTAAAAGAAGCTTTTAGCGACTCTGACCAGTAGTAAGCCCAGGACCTAAGACGTCACATTACGCGCGCTTTCGGTACCGCGGGTCGCCCCCGTCGGTGGAGGAGGTTTCCGCGTCGTCCGGTTAAAATATGACGCACTGATATTTAGTGACTCTCTCCGTGCCCGCTGGCTTGCCCGAACCCCAAGAGACGTGGAAACCGCAAAAAAGGTGGACGCTTAATTATGATTGCAGGGCCCCTTTAAGGGTATCCACACGAGGGAGAAATCCGCCACTTTCTCCGCGGAGCGCGCATCACGTGAGACATACGTCATCCCTTTTGACGCCTCGCGGCGTGTTCTCCTCCGTGGCGGAGGCGCGGAGGCTTCGTACTGTTAGCACGAAAGCTCCGCAAGTGCACGCGGCGGAGCCGGGGACGGAGTTTCCCGGGCGTGCTGTCAGCACGAAGCCTCCGCGCCTCCGCCACGGAGGAGAACGCGCCGCGAGGCGTCAAAAAGGGATGACGTATGTCGCACGTGATGCGCGCTCCGCGGAGGAAACTGAAACTTCAGCATCATCACGTGTGGTTACATTTGGGTGGAGGTGCGTTCAGCTACGCGCGTGGTTTGCTCTGAAAGAAAACGGTTCTCTTTTGTCACGTACACTCGGTACTTCTGGCTCAATGAAGAAAATATTCACTCGAATGATTACTATAGCCACCAACTACCATTATTATTAGTACTAGCCACTTCTAATCTCCTTATACACTATAATGTAACGCGATTCATTCTTCAAAATGTTATCTTCTCTCCGGCGCCTTCGCTCAAAAATGGCGTCGTGATACATGTGCGACAAGAGAGAGCTAGACGTTGAAAAACAGAGGGAAGCGCGCCGGCCAACTATCAGGACCCGAGCACTGTCACGAACACTGCGAGTCCATCTGTCTTAGGTGGTGACATCAGACCATATATTGTGGCACAATGTTTATTTATTTATTTATTATGGAGCATGTGAATAAGAGCTCTCACCTGACCGACGGCGCCATTTTTACCTACATTTGTATTTTCCCTGGTCGGGCGTAGTCGGCATCGGCAATCTAAAAGAACACAGAGTGCCACCACCTCAAGAATAAAACAAACAAACAAACAAAAAAACAATGAGGCATCAGAAAGTCTTTTTTTCTTCATAAACTTTACAGATTTGTTAAAAAAAATTGTGAAAGCTACCCAAATTTTTACAGTCAGCGAATTAACAAAAATGTGTTAATTGCTTTTTTTAAATATTTATTGAAGGTAAACATAGAATTATAATCGGAAACTTGCTGGACGCCATCGAAATTTAAGAAGAAAACAACACGAAACAAGTATATTTTAGAAAAATTTGGGGCGCTAAGCGCGGTAGTGAGCGAAAGCTAGAACTCGTGCAGCAGGCGCAATGCTAGAGGGGCGAAAACGCGCTCCCTCGGTTTTTCTGTCTCTTGTTTGCATTATTCGCACCGCCGGCATTGCGCCCGCTGCACGAGAGGTGACTTTAGCTCACCACACCACTCTTCCTAGGAGCCCCACATCTTTCTAAATTTACTTATTTATTGGTTTTGGATGACGCTCAGCAAGTTTCTGAACAAAACCATATATGTTTATCGGCACTAATTGAAACGTTAATCGAGAATTTTTAGTTAGTTATCCGACTTTTCGTGGCCATTATTAGTCCTCTAACTTGACCATATAATTAGAGCTCTGCGTATCCGCGGATATTCGCAGTCAACAGGCGGATGCGAATAAAATGAGCCAGATTATTATGAGTCCGATGATATTAGTATGACCTTTGTTAATTTTCATGTCTAGAAACTACGCGTCTGCTTAAAATAAGTGTAACAAGGTAAAGAAAAAGATTCCATGAAAATGCAAAGGTGAGCTAAACAAGAATGTCGAAAATATTTCCTGGAGAAGGGGAACAAGAGGGACAAAGTACAAACACAAATCTCCAAACACAGCTAGGTGACTAATGCGCGACCGAAAAAACCCACAACTGTGGTCAAAATTATCCTTCTAAGTTCACACAAAAGGGTAAAAAAAAGAAGGAAAAAGAAGTATTGGCACATATGTAAGTCGATTTGCGACCACTCTTTTTACTCATTAAAGTATGGATGGGTTACTGACACACGTAGTACATGAATTACGTTTTTACCGCTTTGACGGCAGCGGTACACGTGCGCAAGCAACAAGGTGTTACGGTGTAGTATGTCTGACCTAGAGTCACTAAATAGTTCGACCTATCCAGTGACTTTAGTTCGACCCGCTCAAAATGCCTGGAACAGATGAGTGAGCTGTGACCGTATTCGCGTCCATCCGTTTTTTTTCTCTTCTTTTTTTACATTTTGATTTGTAGGGTTTTTAAACTTGTCAAACACAAAGTTGGAGCCAAGAGTTCGAAGAACGCGCCGATTGGACGCCGGCGATAAAAGCGAAGTCATCGTCGAGATAGTCCGATGGGCCTCCTGCGTTGCCCAGGGGTGCTGCGAAAAGGGACTTGTTAGGCCTTGTTTTGGGTAGTACAAACTTGAGCGTCTCAAACTGTCAGGCATGCAGAAGTGTGCCTGCTCTGGTGCGGAGCGCGAGATCACGATGAAAATATAAAGAAACAACAAAAATCCGAACGCCGTCAAAGCTAAGACGCTAAGAGCGCGAGCCATGAGATGCCGTTTCACGCGTTCCAAAGTAGACATGACAAAGAAAAAGAAAAATGAAAGCGTCGCGACACAGGTGTTTCGACGTCACCGCCCAGTGATAATAGACGCGTACCCTAGCGGTGGTGTCATGAATTTGGCACTTTTGATTGTCTTCCGGCGTTGAGTCTGGCCGATTTTTGGCGTCCAAAGGTGTTTTTCGTTCTTCAGCACCAGGCAGAATTAAAAAAGCTCGACCAACGTGCCATAAGTAGCGCGAGGCTCGATCAGGTGAGCTTGTACTACCCAAAACGAGGGCGCTGCAGTTTGTTCAAAGCTTCAGCGCAGGAGGCCTATCGGTGCGCCCCGTGAACTTCGGCCCCAACTTAGTTTTTGACGAGATTAGAGACCCTATACTTCGTTTCAGCTTGGGTCCAGACGCAGCCGATGCTACAAGCGCGAGCTCCGGGCTTCCAGCGTCCTTGCCAAGCACGCGCGCTCGTGCAGTAGAGGCACTGTTCATGGCCATATCGCTCGTGCTTGTAGCATCGGCTGCGTCTGGACCCAAGTGCAGTGTTACCGTTTGGCAGTGCATGCATCGTCATTGACTTAATTCGCATGAATTAAAACAGCCGCGGCATGCTACCAGGGCCTCTAAACTCGTCAAACACAAAGTTGGGGCCGAAGTTCTCGGAGCGCACCGATTGGACTATCACGGCGATGACTTCGCGCTTTTGTCGCGGGCGTCGAATCTGCGCGCTCCGCGAACTTTCGCCTCCAACTTTGTGCTTTATCGAGTTTAGAACCCCAGCAGTCGGTAACTCCGACTTTCTAAGAGCACTTGCCTTAGTTCAAGCAGTGTGTGTGACAGCGCAACTTTACACGAAAAGACCATCCTCATCTTTTTCCGAATTGCTCTGATTTTCTTCTCCTCGCGTCAAGAGGGAAAGCAAAGGGTTTTCAATTTTTCGCGCGCTCGGTGGCGACAAGGTACGAGGACGAAATCTCTGCAAGGTGTCGCCCATAAAGCTGTCAATTTAAAACAGCATTTATCTTGAGGCGGATGTCATAGGCGACGCCACAGTGGGCGACGCTGCCTTGCACTTGCGAGAAGCACTTCGCTGTCGACAAATGTTCTTAAGCCTGGATTATCTGCTCCACCCCGGAGACCTGGCAGTAAGGAAACCTTTCATTAAAAAAACCAGCCTCCCTTAAAAAAAAAAAAAACAGTTTGAAAATTTTAAAGATTTGAGTGTCTGAGGATAAAACAATGCACGGATTAGGAAGGAGGAGGAAAATGCGTCTCAGAACTATCGGTGGGGACAAAAAGATAAGCATAAACTAAAACTAAATACTTTTTTTTTTTTTTTGGAGAAGGGGGGGGGGGGGGGGGGTTGTAGCTTTCTTGGTCGGGGAAGCGACCGTTCCCGCTTGAGCGCGTGTTCACGTATTTTTATACCAGAGCCTCCTGAACCCGGCGATTTTCTAAAAATGCTCCATTCACCAGTGGCGTTACTAAAAAAAAAAAAAGAAGGGGGGGGGGGCGGCCACCCCGGGTTTTTACCTCAGGTACAGCGCTCGCGGAGGTTGTAGCTGGGCAGTGAAAGGGTGGGGGGTTGTCGCGGGGGCCACCGCCCCGGTTACTGCTGATAATTATGGGGAGAAAATTATCTTAGAGGGGCGTAAGGAATCATATTGTAACTGGAGATACGGTTGCTATGAGATCCCTTCACCGGTTACTATGAAAGTTATTCTCCGGTTACTATGAAAGTGCTCTCCGGTTACTATGGAAGTTCTTCACCAACTCGCCTGTATTTTTACCTTTTCTTCGAAAAATCGTTTGTCTTTTTAGACTTAGGCTAGGTGGCGCAAGCTGCCACCCAGTACAAAGGGTACAGACTTTAACGTTTATCCAAACATCCATCCATCCATACGCCAAAAAGGGGAGGTTGCCGTTCGGTTGTGTGGTCGCGCACCTTTCCTATCGCTGTAAAGCGTTTTGTTTCTTCAATTTATGTCTTCCTGATAGCTCCAGTCCCCTAATTATGCTACTTGGAAACGACGACGACGATTTAGATTTCGCGGTGCAGCCCGGGAGGTAAGAGAAATACGTAAACAAGTAGCATGCCTCGTCGTCGGCAGTCGGACAGTGCGTCCGAGCAACTCGTGCTCATGATTTCAGAGTTGCCACCTGACATCCCATTCATTTTGTTATATTGTCGTGCTAAAGTAGGAAGGGAGCCACCGAAGCCGCCGTTATATCTAAAGTTCGCGTATAAATTTATTCACGCAGCTCAAAACTTGCCAAGCTTTTTACGGACACCGAAGCTGCAAAGGCGGATAACAGCTCCCTAACCTACACACCACCGAGGCAGCCTTCTAACAAAAACGTTGGTGAGTACATGGATTCATAAGTGGTTTTATTACCAAGATTACAAAAAGGATATTTGCAAGATCACTTATTTTTCGCTATTTCCATTTGGCACGGGGAACAACTACTGTTCTCCGTGCCAAGATAGATAGATAGCTAATTATACTGTAGGCCACTAAGACGCCTTATCATTCCCTTGTCTTCTCAGACGCTCAAAACGCAGGGAGCTTATCACTGCTGCATGCCACCGCCGTTCAGGCGTTCAAGTAGTGAGTATACGAAAGTTTTTCAAAGCCAACTTCGTAGCTCATGTTAGAAGGAAGCAGAAGAGCTACATGGCCCAGTGATTTCTTACTTTTCAGTGAAAACGGAAAGCCAGTGAACCAGGGAAAGCTAGGAGCAGCAATTCTGGGTCATCATGAATCAACACTTGTAAGTATTGCATCCAAGGTTAAATGTGACCTATGTCTTTGTTTAGTAGTGGAAGACCACATTAGCCAAAGTTAAAGGGTTTTCAGAATTCACAATTAATTGCCAAATGCGTTTTAGTATTTGTCAGATGGTTACAGATGTGCAAATACCGCTGTTGGGGGATGTTGCAACGTATGTCTGATGCCAGATTGATTGCTGTTTCTATTGTGGTGAAAGCATGATTTCTACATCAGCACTGTAAACACAGCATGCAAAAAGCAAGATAACCAATTACAGCTTTGATCTAGTGAAATGCCTCCATTTGATTACACAATATTTACATTTTGACTCTTGAGTAGGGAGGTTTACAGCTGTCCAACTTAAAGAGCCTCACAATAGCTTCAGGTAAAGTAGGAGCTAGCTACCAATGATATGAGACTAACAGTGCCATAAAGTATCCTGTCAAAGTAATGCCATATGCTACAAAGTATTTTCATAAAAAATAGCACCTTCTCCACTTGCTTAAGCTTTTGTCTTCCATCTCTTTCTATACTGCAATAATTGGAGGTCACAGAAACTTCCCTGCTGCCCATGCATCTCTGGATGAATGGGTGGATAATAACGGCTGTACCCTTTATAACGGGCAGTAGCTTGCACCACCTAGCCTAAAAACAATAACAAAAATCTGATTTCCCCTTTCAAGCCAATGCATTTCTCTCTCTGTCACGAGGCCACAAAGATGGTCACCAGGCAGACCTTGAGGGATCGGGCAAAAAAAGTAAAAATATCACCCCCTTCCTCCTTTTCCCGGCGAGGGAGTCTCCAATTTTCCTCTCGTCGAACCTTGTCGGCGTTGCCTAACACCAGACCCACTGGGAGACAGGGTTGAGACTTGGGGCTGGAGCCACACGGGAGGGAGTCCTAATTTTCCTCTTTCCCGCCTGTCTCCCAGCTGTGCTAGTTAGTCGTACTTCGTTAAATTTTCCGTAGATAATTTACACCAGCACTCGAACCCCCTCTTCGTTGCCTCTACTCTTTTATAATCCACCCTTCCATCTTCTCCAGCTCTACCGAGGGCTACCGGTATGTCTGTCGCCCCTTCGGAAAGGGCAGGACACCTCACATTTTAGAATCACATGCTCATTTGTTTCCATCTCCTCGCATAATGTGCACATTGTATCTGACTCTTCAAATTTGGCCTTATATGTTTTTTGTTCTTAAAAAGCCCCTGAAAAAGAAAAAAAAAGTTTTTTTAAACAGTCTGGTTGGGACACGCGTGTCAAAAAATAAATTTTACGTGAAAAACAGAATTTTTTAGAGCATTATTGACGGCGATGTTTATTGGAAATTCTTCGCACGAAGTCCATGACGTCACGGGTCATTCCGGAATGACCATCTCGGTCGTGAAGGCGAAGCCGATCCACCTCTCCTCCACGTGCCTGAAATGGCAAGAGAGCAAACTAGTGGAAAGGAGGTGACTGCCAACTAAATCGCGTCTCGCGCCGTCAACATTGCTCGAAAAAAAAAAAAAGTGTTTTTTTGTGTGTAAATTTAATTTTTTGGCACATGTGTCCCTACCAGACTGCTGAAAAAAAATTTCTTTTTTTTTCTTTTCAGGGTTTTTTTAAGACTCCCGTCCTCGCCTCAGTAAAGTGCTGCCTCTTGAATTATAGAATAAACCTTCCTACTTTATTTCTAGCTTTTGTGACTTGTAAATAGTTAAAGTTGACTTTACCTGCATATCCTCTTCCCACATCCATCTCTCTGCCTCCTTATGGTTAGACAATATTAACTTTTTGACCTGAGTAGGGAGGTTTACAGTTGTCCAACTTGTTGCCTCTTCTACTGAACGCGTTTGCTCCACCCCATTGCCTGTCTGCAGCAATTCCATCTTAAGCTTTCATGTCCGTTTCGTCCATTTCGTGTACAGACTACTCATATACAGGCATTTAAAGATCTTATGTGCCCACCGTATGTCCTCTATGTCTGCTAGTCTTTGGTCAAAATTTATTTTACTTGCTGCCTTTCTGCTTTTAAACGATACCAGCCCATATCGCCCTGCACTTCCTCTATTGGAGTGTTCCCATCTGTCCTTAGAGCTATCCTGCCAATGCTCTTTTGTCCTTTCTCCAATCTCGCCTGAACTTCAGAACTTGTGCACAAGACTGTGTTACAAAGGTCAATCCTGGTACCATTGCTTCTTTCCATACTCCCCGCACCACTTCGTATCTATTGAAGTTCCATGGTGCCCGTTGTTTCATAATGGCCGAATTCCTTTTACCCTTACCAGTTATGTCTTTCATATTTTTCGAGGTATTTTTTTCCTTCGTTGATTCACACTCCCAGGTTTTTGTACTTGTCCACCATAGCTTTCTCTATGTTCTGTATCTCTAAAGAATTCCCCTTAATCTCGTTAAGACATAATTTCCGATTTTGTTCCTCTGAATTTAAACCCGAGAGTGTCCCCTGCCACGCTGCAAATTCCAATAAATTTCTGCAACTCTTCTCGGTTATCTGCTAAGAGTACAATATCATCTGCACATTAGGCCTGGCAACTTCTGCGTCACTGTTTTCCCTTCCTCCCTACCTATACGATGCATTCAAGCCTAATTCACTTTGCTCTAGTCTTTTTTCCATTTTTCTTATGTATATCATGAAAAGTAGAGGCAACAGGGGGCATCCCTGCCGAAGCCCCCGCCTTATTGCTGCTGGCTCTGTGGTTTCAGCCTCCCATGCTACTGTATTGTCCATGTATACTTCCTGCAGGAACCTCACCAATTTTATATTTAAACCTGATTCCTTTAGCTGTGTCCACAGAATTTTCTTGTTTACGTTGTTTACAAATGCCACCTCTGTATGTCTAAAAAGGCCATACATAGTGGTTGTTGGCTTGTCTGCGCTACTTCTATACATTGCGTGACCGCATACAAGTTATCTTCTAGTCTCCTATCCTTGTGAAAACAATTTTAGAGTTCTCCTAACATTTCTTATGTTTCTGTCCATTCTTCTGCTCTACCCTTCACCACCTACATTGCTAGTCTGTATAGGACAGTTATTACTGTTATTGTTATGGGACGGTAGTATTTGATGTTGTCCCTGTCGCCTTTACCCTTGTACAGCAACCTCATCCTGCTTTGTTGCCAAGTCTCAAGTACTTCTCCCCCAACAATAATTTTTTTTTATTGTTTGTTGCAGTTTAAATTTTGTTTTCCCAAGAATTTAATTGAGTCTCCATGGGCCTTTTTCAGGGTTGTTTATGCACACGCATAGCAGTGACTAGCACCGATCAGTAAAGGCTAGTTCACACGCTTGCCTTTGTCTATGACTGACTGCACTACAACCAGTTTTTAAGCTGCTCATGACTGCTTAATTTAAGCTACTCATGACTGCAATGTTTAGCAATGGCTGTGAAGTAGTGAAGTGTGCTATTTGAGTTGAACCATATTGCTGTTCTTGGTTTTGTAGATTTAGCCACACTATTTCACTGATGGGTGATGTCATCTGTTGTAGCCACTTTTTATTTTGCTATGCTGCTTCTGTTATTTTTGGTTTATTTCAAAAGTATGCACGTCCTGGCTGAAGATAAGCAGAAATTATGGCTTTGAATTGATTTAGAACTTTCACGTTGCATGGTCTAACTCAACAGACTTTAATCAGCTGACAGTTATCTGTTATTGGCGGACGCTCTTCCACCACTATAAAAGCGCAACTAGTTTTTGTTTTGTTTAAGTGATGTTTTTCACTGTTTCAGTATAAACTGATACTTTACAAGGGCAAGCAACAACACATTGCCGTTGCTGCAATAAACCAACAGTTCATTTTTAAGGTAAGCTTTTCTGTGGATATTTTATTTATCTGTTTGTTTAGAAGTACCTTATGTTGTCTAAAGTCATTGCTGTAAGGGGAAGATTGAGCCCATAAGAAGTGTTTTTGGAAACATATTTACTCATTCATTTAGTTTTTGTTAGTGTATAGTACTATATTGAAGATAGTAAGATATTGTTGGCACCTGTTGTAATAAAATGACCTCTACGTTACTTTTTTCTTTTTCTTTTTAGGCTCAAGGTAACAATTTTTTAAGCTTCCTCGATAATGAACGAACAAGCTGGTCTGTGAAGTTCGAAAACGAGCAGAGCTCAGTTGAATTTGCGAAACAGGTGAGTAGTTCAGCAGTTTTGAGATTATGGGTTACTGACCCGACAAGCCTCCTTAATATCATTGTGTATTTCAAACATATGGACTGTGCGTGATATAACATGTGCATCTCCAGAATGGCAATGGGAGCCAGGCGCGTAGCCACGTGGGGTGTTCAGGTGTCAGAACACCCCCCAAAGTTTACTTTATTATATATCATATATATATATTATTTTTTATTATTGTGTGTGTGATTGCACCAGCACCTTAAAACACCCCCGAAAATATTTTCTGGCTACGTTACTGATGGGAGCCACTTTCTCACTATACTCTGTCTCATCCTACGATAACCTAAAGCCAGTGCTACATGCCGTCGGGTCCAATCCCCGCAGGGGCACCTGCGTTAGTAGGTGTTTGGTGAGTGGCGTCACCACGGACCCCGAGCTATGCGGCTTCGCTTGCCCACATCCGGCTGTGCGTGGCTTTCCCGTGTCTGGGGAGAAGGGCATCCTGGTGGTTGAGCTGAGCCCGGGTGTAGGTTTGGACTCTTCGGGGCCCCTGGGTGAGGCAATATACCACTTTGGTCCTTGCTTCTAATAGACAGGTGTCCTGGTAAGGCCCGGCCAAGATGATTCAGTCAGTCGCCTTTCTTCACCCCTCCTCTCCTTGTCTTTGCCCCCCTCTCCTCTTCTTTCCACTTTCATCTTTGGCGGCAAGGGCTAACCTTGGGTGGCGATAGACCTCTGTCTTGATTCTTGACGCACGCTTGGGCATAGTTTCCTGGCAGCACTGTTAGAGTAACGTCTCCAGCAAAGCCCCTTTTGTTATGGTGCGTTACCTAACCCTTTGTTGGGCTTCGTGGTAGGTGGTGTACCGGGGGGGGCAGATTCCGAACACTCTTTGTCCTCTTATGGCACCCCCCCCCCCCTTTCAAACCCGGTTCGGGGTGCGCCGTGAAGAGGTGCTGTCCTGAGACGCAAGACTATTGAAAAGAACCTGAGATAGAAACCTCTACAAAGTTTTTCGTTGTTCATTTTCTCGATGAACACAAACCTGATGTCAAAGCTATTAACATTCGTTGTAGCCAAAGCACTTGAACACCTTATAGAGTTTTCCTACAAGGCTAAAAAAACTCCACTCTGGAGACCTCCTAGTGGAGATTAATACCAAAAAACAAAGTGAATCACTCCTGAAGGTGAACACTATCCTTGTGTGAAAGTGTCGGTGAGCCCTCATTGCACACTTAACACGCATCCGTGGAGTTCTCTCTGAGGACGACTTCTTGCACACTAGTGAAGAACTCCTCGAGGGACTCCAAGGTGCTGACGTCGTTGCCGTAAAACGCGTTACGTTTAAGAAAGATGGCAAAGAAATCCCTTGAAAACGCGTCATTCTTACTTTTGAGAGGCATACATAAATCCATCTACTTTATGTCCCCAACCCCAGCAGTGCTTCCGTTGCCTGCGTCTTAGTCACAAAACACACAGCTGTTGAGGGAAGGAGGGAGACATGTGCAAGAGTGCGGCAGTCAACATAATGTCTCCGACATTTGCGAGAATGTGGCCCACTGCTCTAACTGCAGTTGACCAGACCCTATTTATTATCGTGGTTGTCCCATCTGGAAGCAAGGAAAATAAATCCTTGCCATCAAATCCAAAGAAAATGTCAGTTACAGCAAAGCAAAGAAACGGTATTTCTTCATGTTGAAGGGATCTTACGCCGATGTGGCAAGCAGGGGTCTTGTGCCACGCTCGGGAGCTGAGGGCTACCCAGATCTCGCTTGAGGTTCTGAAGGCAGCCCTCAAGGCCCCAACACCCCAGCCGGGCAGCAGTGCCCCTCTCCTCCTGGAGGGAGTGCACAGGCTGCTTCACCGGTTCTAGACAGGCCGGCAAACTGCCGTACCTGCGCACATCGCGGTCCTCTTCTGGGGAGAAAGGACGACACTCCCGCTCAACCTTCTTGGAGAGGACTCTCTTCCAAGAGCGGCACAACCCTCGTGCCGCTCTTTGGGCAGGGTTGAACACTCTGCCTAGCACCTCCGCTGCCTCTTCGGCTGGTCGGGCCGGGGCATGCCGCCCCGTGGCAATGAGTCAGTCACAACCTTTAAGTGAAGGCTGCGTCTCTGGAAGTGGAGGTGATGGATGAGGCTTCTGAGTCACCCACTCTTGCATGTTACCAGGATGACATGGAGTGGCAGCCTCCAAGGCCCAAAGGAAAAAGCCAGTGGTCCCTCCCAAATAACTTGTTATATTAGTATTCTCAATTTTTCCATTGCTTCTCTTATTTTAATTTCACATTCCACCATTTTAGATAAATGAAGAATTTGCATTTTATGCAGCGGAATTGTCGTGTCTTTTACCTAATATTGATGATGTTAATTATTTTATGGATGATCTTCGGCCTATTGCCCTCGGTTTACAAGAGACTCATCTTCAAGCTCATTATACACAAGATTTTAAGACGTCGTCAAGTTTTTCTGTAAAGAATGTTTCAGTCTCTTCTTGGGGGCGTGGCAGTGATTGTGCAGAGTGGGGTTGCCTGCTCAGACGATCCCACTGTGCACACCACTGGAAGCCATAGTGGTACGTCTTGTTTTAGACCGCCTTATAACGGTTGTCTCCATTTATTTGCCTCCAAATGTTCCCCTGCATCTCTATTAGCTCCAGGGACTTGTGGGACAGCTCCCTAACCATCTTTATTTTTAGGTGATTGTATAATGCCCATCACCCCATGTGTAGGCAGTACTGCTCTTTATATTTTTTTTATTTATTTATTTCGTGGAATTTTCCACGTGGGAGGCAGAGATAAAGGCTTGGTGCCTGATCAGGGCCTCTGCACCCCCCCTAGAGTTCAGCAGTGCAGCATAACAGTGTAACAAGACATGGCAAATACAATATAAATAAATGTGGCCATCCACTCAAGGTGATTCAAAACAAGTGAACAAACCAAAACATTTGAGCAACATACGTGTGTAAATAATGGTCAAAATAATTTCACGATTTCACTGAATACATGTAAAAAAGAGAAAAGGTCATTGAACCCCGAAAACCCCCAAAACATGTCTTCGTTGAGCAATATAATCCATATGGGTATGCAGCCAATATTAAAATCTGGCCACAAGACAGTGGCCTTTTGAGAAAGGAACAAAAAGAGATACCGTATTTTCTGGTGTTTGAAGACTCAATTTTCTTTCTGATTAATTTTCGGCGGTGCGTTTTATACAATGGTGACTTATATGTATACATTTTTTTTTCTTTTTGGCAAACTCTGAAGGAACTTCCTGTTGACGCTGATTAATCTTTTTTTTAACTATTATGACAGCTCAATGCAAGTGATGCGTAGTAAATGCAAGTCAACCTCCCAAAACTAGGATTCCATAACAACAAAAAAGGAAAGTCAAGGAAACGAAAAAGAAAAAAAAGAAAACGCGTTGCTTTGAGAGTTTTCAAGTTACGGTAGCTGTGCGAGTCTCGGCAGCCGCAAGCGGTGAGCTAGAATCGGCAAAAGATGGCGACAGTTGTGCTGCTGGAATAGTGCGTGAATATAGGTGCGTCTTGTATACTAATTTTTACTTAGAAACTTGCAAAAAGTGGGGGTGCATCTTATAAAACACTATGCGTACTCGTACACCTGGGAAAATATGGTAATTTCTCTCTAGCACTTCAAACAATGGAAAGAAACCATGGATGAAAATATAGACAAAACAATCAAAGGCACCTATATATAAACAAAAAAACAAAACAATCTTGGAGTTTACGCAGCATTAAAGAGATCAAAAAGCAATGTCACTTGCCACGAGCATCCTTCTGAATTCACTTTTAAAACTAAAAAGGTTTATGGAAATCCAAGGACATATCTTTTCTGTTTAAAGTTTTTGTTTATCTGAAAATTTAGCCTCTGTCGGCCATAGTTAGTTCTTATGACCGACATCCTTCGCATTGAATTTTGAATATTGTCCGTGCTCACATTATCTGTTGGTGTAGTGTGGAGTTTGTTTCTGTGTATCAGTTGTAAGAGTTTAAAATAAAATACTTGGTCTGCCTTGAGCATATTTTATATATTAAAAAGTGGCTGATGCTTAAATCTCTTCTGTCTATAATTTTCATACATGGGCAAGATTTTCTTCTGCAAGATAATTAGTTTATTGTAGTTAGTTGCTGTCGTTGTTCCTCAAACCTAGATGCCATAGCTCATTTTAGAGTAAAATAGGGAGTAGTGTTATGTTTGTTTAAGCCAGGTAAGTAGTAAATTTTGTATTTTATAAATGCTTCCAGTAACTTGGGATAGATCAGCTTTAAGCATATTAACATTAGTGGACCATGAAAGGTCCTCAGGAAACCACACCCCCAAATATTTTTGCTCTTTAACTTGCTCCAGCATTGTGCCTTCAAATGTTATGTTGATAGTGCTATTATCGCATTCATTTATCGACTTAAAAATAACATACTTAGTTTTACTCGTGTTTAGACTTCAACAATTGGTTTCTAACAATTCTGAGAGTTTTAGAAGATAGTCATTAGCTAGTTTCTGTACAAACTGTTTTGTCTCGCCGGTAAAAAAGCATTTGTATCGTCTGCATACGTTATTCACTGAGGAGAGCCTGCTATTTCCGTTATATTGTTTATATACACAAGGAATAGCGGAGGCCCTAGAATAGAACCTTGGGGAACGCCATGTTGTATTTTCATTTTGCTAGATGACTTATTAGTTAAGCATAACTTATTGGTAGCATTCAATGATATAGCTTTTAATTAACTTTAGCCCTGTTCGTCGTACACCGTGTATAAAATTTTTAAGTAAAATATTGTGTTGTGCAGTGCCAATGAGTGCTGATTCTGCAGACTTTTCCTTTTGGAAACCCTATTGAGCCGGAGTCATTATATGATGTTTTTTAAAGAAGCTGTTTAGCCTGTGATTGATTACACGCTCGAAAATCTTTCACAAAGCCTGGAGAACTGAAAGAGGCCTATAATTATTGAGGTCTCTCCGCCTCTTTTGTAGACAGGAGTTTTATCAGGAAAAACTCTGCACTCAAGCATCATATTTATTATGTGGGATACTATAGGACCTATTTTGCTCGCGGTGTGCTTAATTGGTAGTGCTTTCATTTCATCACCAGACGCAACATCATTTTCTAAACTTCCTATTATGTTATCAATTTCAGTCGACGTCGTCCGGAATTAAAGTCACTGGATCCCGGGAAAGTAGCGCCATTGCCTTCCCTACCCGCTAGCCAGACACAAACGGATACTAACATACAGACGACCCAAACCTCGCAAGGCGATTGGCTAATCGGTCTACGTTGCCATGGGAATCGCCATCTTGGTCCATTTAAATCTTCGAAGCTTCCGGGGGGTCGTTCTAAACCAGTCGCGCCAAGATCACCATGGAGCATCATCGTACTGGAAGCGTTCCTCGCCAATTTAAGTGTCTTTGGCACTTTGTATGCGATCACCTTATTAATCATGCCGATCTCCATAAATCTCTTACGATAACATTGTTCTTCTTGCGTATTTCAAGACAGTAAACTTATTTTTCAGTGCCTCCAAGCACCGATACAGCATCTGGTGGTGGTACGAAGGTGTACGCTTGTTTCGCCGGTGTGTGGTTAGCAAAATCTCGGTATACAAAAAACGACTCCATAAAGCTACCCGTCACCAGCGAATCTAGATCGGCTCACCAAGAACGGAGGGGTCAAGGAGAAATTGCTCATTTCACGGACCAAGATGGCAACCACACGGGGAGCTTGGCGTTACTTTCCCAGGATCCAGTGACTTTGGTCGGAATAAGCATGGTAGATCCCACTTGATTTCTTGCCAGCGTGCAGTAACCTGAGCTTGCATTTTTTTCCCGAGCACATGCCTATGCTAATGAAATGCCAATTCATTTCGTCTGCAAGTTCCGTACCGACAACTCTTATGTTATTTATTAAGATTTCATTCACAGTGGTGCGTGTTGGCTTCCTGCTCGTTAGATAGTTAATCGTGTCCCATACTTTTTTGGGGTCATTGTGAATATGCAGAAATTAAGAAGCGCTTTTTAAGTTTGAGTTTAATTTGTTTCTAATTTTTTTGAACTCGTCCAATAGAGCGGGATTACAGTTCGCCAGTTATTCACGGTTTTCTAATCTTTCTAGGCCTTTCTTTACTTTCCCAAAAGGAGAAATCAGCATCATAATAATGCTTTAATTTTGTCAGGAAGCGTTTATATAAGCAACTGAAGGATTGCATTCTTTCTAAACATCAACCCTACTTTCTTGCTCTGTTAGGCTGCAAAAGGTCCCGATTCTTGAAGCAGAGTAATTGAACGGTTCTAGGGATGGGCATAATATTCGGTTATTACGAATAGCCAATCGAATTCTGTTCTATTCGGCATTTGCTTCGAATCGAATTTAAGTATTCGACAATATAGAATTATTCAACCTTTCTAAATACAGTCAAACCCGACTATATCGAACCCGTTTACATCGAATTATTCCTTATATCGAACAATGTTTGTGCACAGTAATGTTACAGTGATAATATATAGCAAAAACTATGGTTACATCGAACAAAAATAGCAGCCGCTACCGATAAATCGAACTGCCAAGAGCGCCGTGTTTGCTCTGCAAGCTGGCTTTTTTTTTTTTTTTTCGGGCAGCTGCGTTAATTGTTTGGAAGAAAAGAAAAAATATCTTTTGCGGAGGGAGCGGAGAGAGGGTGCTCCGCGCTCCCTCTCCCCGCTCCGTCCGCAGAAGATATTATTTTTTTCTTCCAAACAATTAACGCAACCGCCCGAAAAAAAAAAAAAAAAGCCAGCTTGCTTTGTTAGCTGGTTTCCCCCAACGCACCACCACATTTAGGGGAAAGCCAACTTGCAGAGGAAAACGGCGCTCTGCAGAAGAAGGTGCTCCTGCTCGGACGTGTTCCCTGCTCTCGGCATAGTTCGGCGCGTAATGCGCAAACATAGAAGGCAGCGGCCTCAGCATTTTGGAGTCTGTCGATAGCGTAGAAAAGTATTATTATCGCGGATGCAATGAAGAAAAAGTAGCAGAAGATGCAAGACTACTTCAATGCGTAATATTTCAGCAGAAAGTGTATTTTTGAAGTCGAATTGATTAAAACTTTTATGTTGAATTACCCGCTATATCGAACTGGTAGGCGTTTTTTTTGCGAGTTCGATATAAACGGGTTTGACTTACTCTGGCTTGGATTTCCAGCCAGGTGGCGCAAGCTTCCAACCATTTCATGCTCCCGAACTCAATACACTTGAAATTAACAATTGCAGTACTTCTAATACCAAATAAGGGCAAATATAAAATTATAGTTTAAACATATCTTGTGGTATTTGTTACTTGTACTATTCGAACTATTCAATTCAAAATTATTCGGCCAAAATCACTATTCGCTTTGAATTCGGTTCAGACCCAAAATCCT
Organism: Ixodes ricinus; assembly: GCA_037355805.1. Lineage (NCBI taxonomy): Eukaryota > Metazoa > Arthropoda > Arachnida > Ixodida > Ixodidae > Ixodes > Ixodes ricinus. Next base: position 22,768 of record JAZHYW010043218.1, read on the forward strand.
CTATTCGCCCATGCCTAAACGGTTCTTTACTGTCATCTCGACTACGTCTTTTGAATGGAAAAGGGCCTTAGTTCGGCTCAAAATGGAAAAGAGCATTAGTTCAGCTCAAAATTCATTTACATCTATTGATTTATCTATTGCATCACCTTCATTACTGCCTTGTTTTTCTTGGCAGGTTCTTAATAACCCTTTTGGGAGTGTCCACTTTCCTATTGTTCTAGAAAGCGACATTTGTCTTCCCACCATTTTAAAACGAATGCCTCAGTGGAAGTTGGACAAGGCAGATTGGTCTCTTAAGTTGAACTCCACACTGGATACATCCCTGTTTTCTTCCATTACTTTGGGTGAGGCCACACTGTATGTGGCAAAGCAGATAATAAACGCTGCTCATCAGTCAATTCCTGAAACTACAGGTACTTTGCCATGCAAGTGCAAACCTTCGTGGAATAAGGAGTGTGCCTCTACGCGCACGGAGCGAAATGGTTCTGCACGGCCGTCTGCTCCCAAGATGTTGGATCCTATCCATCACCTTGGTTTGCGAATCGCAACGTGTTTTTTGTTTTGACGTCTCCTCTCCTTAGCCTATATGCTGAATCAAACGAGATATCGCCTGAGAAAAGACGCAAATACCTAAGCTGAACATAAAACTATAAGGTTCTTGCAAACCGCAATCATCCGACCTACTATTATTTACAAGGGTCTCGATTTTGTCGCCTTTTTGAAAACAAGTGAAGCGTTGTGAGGCCCTTCGGTGTTCGTATACAACACTCGTGTTTCTTGCTTGATCTTTGCCTGAACGATGTTAACCTTTTGCAGAATGTAGACTGCGTTGCTTCCTGGGACATATTGTTCTGTGACTGGACCTTCAATAAGTTTTGTAAGCGTAGTGTTTCGACCTTTGCAATTCAGCAGGAATTCTCTGAGGTATAGAAGAAATATGAAGGTCATGCCCACTTCTACACTGATGGAGCTTTCATCATTCTTTGGCAGTACCGTGCATTGTAATCGATTTACAAGAGTGAAACGTCTGAATACTTGTGCCAGCATTTTTACAGCTGAACATTATGCAATTTCTATGGCTATAGATTATATTCTGCGGGCTACAATAATTCTGGGGTAGTCCTATTTGTAGACTCCCAAAGTTCTATTATTGCAACTATGCTCTTCAAAAGTTACTGAAATATGCTTTTGCAGCAACTGAGAAATAAACTTATTAATGCTAGGCACGGAGGTTTTAAAATAAAATTTTCTTGGGTTCCCAGTCACATGGGAATATAAGGAAATATAAAGCAAGACAACATCGTTACATCCTCGGGTAATCTTCCACCATCCCACGACTGATTGCCATACCAAGACATCAAACCTCTAATAAAGTCATCACTTCTCCGTTTATGGCAATCGGAGTGGAACATGCAATGCAATAACAAACTTCATTTTACAAAGCCGGTCCTTGGGCTGTGAGAGAGCTTTTCACTTGTGGTTCGTTGCAACTCGAGAAGGTAGGGCGAGGGTAAGACGGGCTGGGGAGGAGGAACAGATAAAATGCCAGGAGAGAAGGTTTCCTTCTCTCTTCTCCAGCATTCTGTCTGCTTCCTCCTCCCCGGCCTACCTTTCCCTCACCCTACCTTCTTCAGTTGCAACGGACTATAGAAACCAATTTCATGAAGTTTTGTTATGTTGTCTTTGCATTGGCCACTCTTACATCTCTCACAAGCATCTTCTTTGTGGGAAGGACCCACCAGTTTGTGACCATTGTGGAGATGTTATTACCCTGCTACATATTTTATGGGTCTGTTCCAGGTTTTGACACCAAACGTCATATTCATTTTCCTGAATTTTTTCGCTTCCCAATTCCACTCCATCCTGCTCTTTTGCTGGGAGAATACACTCATCCCATTTGACAGTGTTTAATATTTTATTACCAGCACTGGCCTTGTACACCAAATCTAAACCTACCTAACTTTAAAACTTTGTTTTACTCATTAACTATAAGGGCTTATTTTTTTAAAATTTAGTTTAGTGCAGGATGGCCTTCGTAGCTGTCGCACCATAAAGCCCACAAACAACACCGCCGGGTCCAATCATGAGCCTGTTAGAAACCATGTGGTATATTTGTTCCGTACGCACGTATCAGTGCGCCAAGATGCGTCATGCAGCGGCGAGTTTTTGTCTGCTTGCCGAGCCCTCACGGCGGCTCCGTCTGCTTGCTACTGCTGAAGGGATTAAATACCGTCAGGAGCGATGTAGCGAAGAGAACCAGGGATCATGAGCAGCGGCAATTAAGTAATGAAGATGAGTCGGATCGAGTGTTCGACACGCGGAGTCTGTGTACGGACGACATGTAGAAGGGAGATACAGGTCCGGGTACATGCACAAAGATTGGATTGAATTGGATCGAATTGGATTGCTATGGCTAAGGCAAAACGACTATGTCAGTGTTGCCTGTGTGCCCTCAAACTTCTCCAAACAGTTGACATGCTTACGAAATATGGCATGAATGTTTTTGAATCTAAATAATGTAACTTTACTTCAACAATATAAAATAGCGTGCTATCGCAACAGAGAACCATATGCATAAGATTAGTGCCCTTCATACTCTGCATATGGGAATTTCTCTTGCACACCTCTTCTGTAATGCGGATGCAAGCTTTTCTGAGGTAGTGCTCTGCCTGCCAGCCTTCAGGCTCTAGTCCATCGTAGGGTGAGACGGAGTATGGTGCTTGATTTTATGGAGATATTGATGTGAAAAATTAAAATGCAACTTTAAAATGAAAAAACAAAAACAGAATAAATTTTACATTGCTATTGCAGTCTAACTTGTACACATAAAGTATTATTCCAGTAGTATACTGCAAGACATCGCCAGCCCGGACACTCGCTATATGCATGCCTGGACTATCTAATTTTGGCAGATGACCTAGTTGAAACGGTGTCCATTGTTGAGGATGGGTTTGCCAGTGATCAACCCTAGTTACGTAGGTGTCCAAGTTAAAAAGGCATTAGACTAGGGAGGTTTCATTGTATATCTTGTACGGAATCGTGACACAGCTTTCGTTTTACTTGTTGGCTTGTTGGAATACTACCGTTGCACAAAACTGCTTACAGCAGCTGTTATTCTAGAAGTAGGGACATTGGGCATGTGCTTCTCTTGTTTGCCAAAGTGGGAAGCATGATCCACATTACTGCTTTTATCTCACATTACACTGCTACTTTGTAAACGGTGGTGTGGTCTACTAATGTGGAACATTTTATGCATGCACTCTGGCTGTTATAGACTGCTCAGGTGGATGGGAATTAAAACCTGCCACTGCATGCACCCACTGTCAAGCATTAAATTTTGGCGTTGCTGAAATGCAGTTGTTAAAAGTGTTTATTCTTTTATTTCAAGGTGGTCTTGGCAAAGGCCAACAGCCTTGGCTCTAGTCTCTCCAGCTTTGGCAACATCATCACACAGGATATTTTTCTTGGGGAAGGAGAGCCTCTGGACAACAATGGTGTGGCTGTCATCAGATACACAGGCTGGCTTCTTAGCAACCATTCGTTTGGAAAGGTATTGTGTTTAACCTGTTCTTCACAATTAACACCTTGCTTTTTTAGATAGATAGATATATTTTATTTGAGTGCCTGCCAACAGCCGTGTGGCCTGGGCAGCAGTGCACTGTCCTGGAGAGTAATAAAACGAGCAAGTTACAGAAAAAATGTCCATTTGAATGAACAAAGTATTGTGCATCTGTTGTAGACGTGTCGTGGGGCAAATGGCTCGCATATCAGGATAAAAGGTGTCGCGGCTCCTGGAAGTTCGCCCCGATGGCACACGAAAGTTCAGTGCCGTCAAAAACTCTGTGCAGCCAACACAGCCACGTACAACTTGGTACAGGAAATACATATATCTCTTTCAATCCTTCGATCGTGCAGCAACAACAGACCGAGGTCCACCAGTAGAGTATTGTAGCCGTAAAAGCAACGGCGTCGAATGTGCCCTGTTGTATAAATTTCATATAAGCTTACTTTGAACCTTTTCAATTAAATTGCTGTGTGACACCTCGACAGAGTTCCATTCCACCGACAAGAATTCAAGGCGCGATCTAATAAGTGCACAATACAGGCTTAAAAGACATTTAAAATTAAGAAGTTTTCTCATGAAGCCCAGGTTGCATAGTTTCTGGTTAACAATGTGCGATACATGTAGACAAATGTAATCCATTATCTACAAAAAATGCAGAAAATCATGACTGTGAAGTACTTGCCTTATTTGCTTCATAGAAAAGGGAGTAGTCAAAAACTAGGCTCTCCTTCCTAGTAAGAGACCTTACCAGTGTCTTTTTTAAGTTTAGGGCAGTCTTTAAAATTTTGGGCGTAATTTCAGTGGCTTGATGGTTGGTTTGAATGCTGCGTTATGTGCACTTACAGAAGGTTGTTTCAATTAACTTCAGCCATTTGAACCGATACATTAAATTTTATTGGAAGTTTCACGGTCACCCCTGGCTCTGCGCTATCGCTTTTTGAATCCTGCAGTCCTTTGAACATAGTTTCAGCGGAGTTCAGAACTGAAATTTAGGTGCTTTATAAAGAAGAATTGCTTTATAGTGGCCACATACCAGAAAGGTTGAGGGCCATTGTAAGACGGGGCGGCGGGGCAGGGTGGGGTGGGCGGGGGCGGCGTTGTAAAAGATTTTAAGAGGAGAGGCCTCTGTGCTTTATGCTTTTTGTAAACTCAGTTTTGCGAGTGACGTCTCTTAGGTGTGATTTGTCTATACGTCTACTTTGGGCCGTGGCCTGATGTGATAACAAGCAGTTAGCAGAGCTACTTTTTGAGCGAAAATGAATCGGCATGATGAGATCACTATGGCGCATGCCATTTCTAGTGCATGGGAAGTGGGACTTGTAACCGGTTGCCTGTGTACTGCGTCCCAGCGAGTCACGGGCCGCTGCATTCCTGAGTCACTTAATAGACTAGGAACTGCAAAATTGTCCAGGCCAAACCATATTGAGCTTTTTTTTCTTAAATATACAGAAAGAATATCTAGTAATGTAATTTCTTCGAAAACCGGGCTGATGTGTTCTGAAGTGAGCCATCGTGCCTTCATTCTTCAGGTGTTTGACACTAACGTTGATGCAGAGAAGCCATTGAAGGTGAAGCTTGGCAAAGGAAAAGTCATCAAGGTGTGGATACCCTCTACTTTCTTTGTTGCTTTGCTTTGTGTTTTTTATTGCTTTGTTTTTATAACAAATCAGTATTACCATAGTTTACTCGCAGAATGAACGCACTTTTTTCCCGAAAAATCGAGGCAAACTTGGGAGTGCGTTCATTATGCGAGGTAAAATTTTGCGTCCGTATTTACCTATATAATGAACGGACCTTTTATCCCGCAAAAATCGACGTAACTGCTTATCTCCTGCGCGGGCGCACACAGCTCCAAAGCCAGGCTGTGATGCGAAAAAAAATGCCCCTCTCTGTTTTTTTACTTGCTTCCGTGTTGTTGCCCCCCCCCCCCCCCCGCCTTTCGCAAGTTGTTTTGTTTACCCACGCTGCCCATGCTTTCTGCGACCTCGCTGCACCAGGATAGAAAAGTGTGTTCATTTCAGGGCTTCTCGCTTCTCTTTCCAAAGTGCGAGGAGGAGGCGAGGGCAGGATCTTCATCATGTGGGCTTTGTTTGGGCGAGGGCTTCTCTGCTTTTCCTTCTTATCTCCTTTGTGTGATGGCGCGCGTACCTCTGAACCAAACTGCGTCGTGCGAAAAGAGGAAAAAAGGCTCTCTGTGTTCTTTTCTCCTCCAATTCGTGGATTTTCTTGCTTTTTTTTTGTTGCCCTTTAAGGCTGCTTCGCCCAGCAAGGAGGGCTTCACGCTTCTCCTATCTTCTTGCGGTGCGGCGCCGCACCGGCTATTGCAAAACAGCAAAAAAAAATTTTTTTTTCGTTTTTTGCAGGCTGTTTTGTTTCGCTTTGCTGAGGCGAGGGCTTCTCCGCTTCTCTTTTTAACTCCTTGCCCGCAGCGCGCAACTCCAAAATCCAAACTGCGCTGTGCAAAAAAAAAAAATCTTTTTTATTCTTTTTTTCCCTTTTTGGATGTTTTTATTTTTTTGCGCCTTTTACAAGGCGTTTTGTTCGCACCACGCTGTCTCATGCATTCGCGACCCGCGCTGCACCAGGATAAAAAAGTGCGTTCATTTCGCGCGTGGAGGGAGGGGGTCAAAATTTTGACATCCCGTTAGGAGGTGCGTTTATTACGCGAGTGAAAAAAAAAGTCGAAATTTTGAGAGCCGACTTGGGGGTGCGTTTATTGTGCTGTAGTAAATATACCAGTTTTTTTAATTTTATTTTGCCTCAAGCCTCACGACGACCAGCTAGCCCACATCTCATATTGGAGGATTTTCGGAACATGCTACTGGTCTCGGTTTCTAGAGAAAGCTTTCCAGCTGCCCTTGAAAATAGTAAATTAGAAATGAAATGACATGCAGTAAATAATATTTTCAATGAAACCAGGAAGGACAAAATGCTTCACAAAAGTATTTTCCACTTTATAGTCACATTCACTTTTTCAAATCTGTATTAGTCCACCTAACTTTCTATTTGTTTATGTATTCCCAACAGGGTTGGGAAGATGGTCTGCAGGGTTGCAAGCAGAAATCAAGGAGACTCCTAGTGGTGCCCCCACCATTGGCCTATGGCTCCCAAGGATTAGCAAACACGGTGCCTTCAAATGCCACTCTCATATTCGACATTTCGATCATCAAGGTAGATATGTACGCTTCTTCCTCGCGGTCTCATTGTCGTGAGGTCAGCCCGTGGAATGCTGTTCTGTTTACCTGTCCTTTGGTTTCAGGCAAAAATCCGGAAGGGATAGTATCAAGGTCAACCACTCCAGTGTCTAACACTGGCAGTGAGGCGGAGAGGCCAGAAACAAGAAGCTTGTCTCACAGGTGAATATCTTGTTTACTAGCCCTTTGGCCCCCTTGGTGCTAGTCTTGACCGCTGTAGAACACTGCACTTTGCAACCAAATTGTTGGTCTGAAAAAAATAATACCAAATAGAGCCTCAGTTGGATTTGGGTATTTGTTGTATTATAACAACTTACTGCACAGCTCTATGAAAGTGATTGCAGTGGCTTGTTTTGAGAGCTAGCTCTATCAAAGCACATTACTGGTCTTAGAAAATTAGTATTTATGTAAACTAACTACTGGGTGAAACAAGGAGACGGCAGGCTCTTTAAATCGACCGGAAAATTCGGTTTCTTAACCTATCGTGCTACGACTTTGTGCAGCGTTGCCCACAGATGGTGCATTTTTTTTGTAAAATTTACAAAGAGCGAACTTACCTGAGGAAAAAGTAAAGAAAGAAAAAGGCTTAGCTCCTATGGAGACGCTATAGCGACGCCACCGGTCTGCAAACAACACGGCGCCGTTTCGCACGGGAGACAAGAGATGGCGCAAGCGGTAGCGACGCCAACTGCCGCCAACGAACGAGGCAGACGACGCCGAGAGCCGGTGTAGTTTAGCAGACAAGGAACTGCAGTTCCTTGTTGTTACCGCGCCTGTTTTTGTTTCTGCGACTGTCGCCGCCTGCGGAACGCTGAGCCGCTTTTGAGTCGAAAGGATCGTCTGCTAAAGTGCCGGCTCTCGGCGCCCGTATGCTCAATCGTTGGCGGCGTTCATTGCGCCATCTCTTGTCTCCCGTGCGAAGCCAGCCCGTGTTGTTTGAAGACCGGTGGCGTCGCCTGCGTTTCCATAGGAGCCCCTTTTCTTTCTTTACTTTCCTCAGGTAAATTCGTTCTTTGCAAATTTTACAGAAAAAAATGCATCATCTGTGGGCAACGCTGCACAAAGTCGTAGCGCTGATAGATTAAGAACCGATTTTCCGAGTCGATTTAAAGAGCCTGTTGTCTCCTTGTTTCACCCAGTAGATCTGTTGGAGTAAGACCTGTTTATCATAAAGACCGATTTTGGAAAGATGGCATGAAAATAGCAGAGTTTTCCGGAAAAAAAAACTGACTTCACTATGTAGAGCAGTGGTTCTACCGTCAATCACACCAAGCAATAAAACTTCCTTTTATTGATCCTGGCTGTCCCACAAAGATAAATAAACCAAACTTAAATGTGTTGATTGAGTAGGGTTGATTGTTCTCTGTTTCAGAAGTTTAAAGTTGGTTTGCAAGCATTTAGTTTTCTTCATTTGCCTTTTTGAAATTGTAATTGTTTCATACCTTCCCTCCCCCCTCCCACTGTACTGGGCCCCCTTAACTTCCGCCCAGCCAAAAGGAGTCCCAGAAACATCACTGGTTGAGAAGCACTGATCTAGAAGCTTTATCTTGGTGTATGTTAGTGTCAAAAACTAAATGAAAAAAGAATCATAACAATGATAATAATAATGATGGCTGTTCATCTTGGGAGCATTCTAATGGCACCGAGAACGTAAGATGTCCACAGCACAAAGTTGTTCTTTAGTAATGCCAGTGTTTCACCCTTTGCTGGTCATATAGGCATCTCCACCAAGAAAAAAAATGGTACTACGGTGCCTTTGAGTGTGGAGCCTGGAATCTGGTCCGTGCATCATCCCTTATCACCCATGCGTCAGAGGTCAAAGGAGCAACATAGTACGACAGAGGAGCTGCCACCTAACAGTATGGGCTGTCGTGACCCTGGAAGTTGGTCGTAGAGGTGCCGACAAAGTTCCAACGTCACTAGGCAGAAATCGAGGGGGAAAGCGAAAATTGGGGCTGTATCTTCGTCTATTGATCAAACCGTCGTATGCAGAATTCCTTTTCTTGAGAAATGCAGCCGACGCCGCATTTCACATCCCCTTTCTCGCGCACATCGCCGAATCTTTTTGAAGTGTTGCCTCATTGTCCTGTCCCGCATCTTTTTTTTTCTTGCGACAACATGGTGAATGCACAGTCTGGGACGACCGAGCATTGTGGGGGGACTCGTCATGTGTTGATGAGCAACGTGTGCGAACACCCGTAGTAGGTTGTTGGCGACACAGGTGTTTTGCAGGGGGCAAACTCTGCCACCGTCCATTCTTCCGCCCATCCACGCTTCGCGCAATCACAAAAACCGAGTTATGCTCGGGAACAGCTTTCTGCAGCCCCGCAATCAAAGCTACAAAGGCGCGGCGTGCTCGCGCACCTTGAGCGCCATTAAAGCTGCGGCACGAGCGCTCCTGCTCTCATTGAAATCGCCTCATAAAGTCGTCTCTGAATATAGGTTCTGCTCGAGTGCAGTTCTATGTTTGATGAAGATGTGTTAGACACACCGGTCGGAGATGCATTCCAGGCACTGTGCCATGCCCCTAGGGTACCTGGCCGCCTCCTCTAGTCACCGCGTTTCCCTCCTCGTCCCAACAGCAGCGTGGACGAGTCCATCCGGGCCCGGGGTGCCTCCCTGTCGGAGCAGCTGAGCCAGGCGGCGAGCAGCGGAGCGGAGAGCGACAAGGGCCCGCCTGCTCTCGCGCATGGCCAAGATGGGCAACCAGATACTGCCCCTCGTGGGGGCAGTGCCCGCTCGCCCCAGCAGCGAGTCGGAGCCTGAGGTGCGGCTCTTGACGTGTGCACAGCCGAATTTGTTGCAGTGCACTACTGTGTTCATGGAGGTAGGAAGCTTCTGGAGGTGACATGGAGGTCAAGCCGCAAGTGTGGATGGGACACGCCCCCAACCTCCACACTTCTGGCTTCACCTCTGGTGGCGTCATGTCTCCTCCAGAAGCTTCCTACCTCCATGACTGTGTAGATGTTGATGTTGATGTTTATCACAATCCCGAAAACACCATGAAGGCTTTGAATGGTACACAATGAGTCGCTTTCATGCGAAAACAAAATTCAACATGCAAATGCATGAAACGCATAAAGAGCCCATTGAAGAGTCCAAGTCGTAATAAATCGTATTATGGGTGCATTATGCTACTGAAAAGGTAAAAATGAGGCATGGAAAAGAAATTATACTGAACGTGGCTATTGCAAAAAATTTGTATTCGACGTCGTGGTGCTCCTTCAAATTGCTTGTCGGGATGAAACGTTTCATAACGTCGCGTGAATTTAGCTGGGATACAGAACTTTATGCTTTCCAAAAGATTGGGTACATCGGTATGACCTTGGATAAGTTTCTGTATATCTTCCTCAGATCAGAAAGTGGCTAAAAAAAAAGAATCTATTAACGTTCACCACAAAACTGATCATGTTTCAGACTTGTCCGACAAACTCCAATGTTTGAGTTCACAATGACAAAAAAAAGCTGGTCAGGACACTTGATGTAGTGTCGTTAAAAGTACTGGGTTAGTGGTCCCGATGAGAGGCCATTTCAGTGACGAGAAATTGATGTCTGCGGTGCCTACAAATCTTTCCGTGTTTTCTAAGCTGTGACTTGGGGACAAGTTAAAGCAATGAAAAGTGCAACTACCAGCAACCTCTTAACAACATAGAAGTAAGAATCTAACAAGAGCACGTCTCTGTTTGTGCTTTTTTTTCGCATCTTGTGCTGCGCTTTGTTGGGGCAAATTCTCCAAGAACATAAGTCAACAAATGGAGCGGTGTAGTTAGAAATGTTGTGTGGCCTGTTTTCTTTGTTACTAAACTGTCATGTCAACATGCCTAGCCGCAGGTTCACTGTTTACCTACCTTTTTGTGTTTTCGACTTTTATTAATTTTTTCTCCACATTTACACTGCTTGGAGGGCATTACAGTAAGAGGGTGGTGGAAAAGGATATGTAATACAGCAAAGACAGCATAAAAGTACAGGAAAAAAACGCCTAAGCAAAAGATGAGTGGCAACTTTATGACATTATTATTCAATCGAGGAACGAAGAAACAGAGGGCAGCTCCACTTATAAATCGGCCAGCACGTTTCAGTTGTAAGCGGATTGAGGGATTAACAGATTAGTCTGTTGCTAAGGCTTTAAGCCTTAACAACAGACCATAAGCCATTTATATGACCCATTATTGATTAAGAGGTGACACAGGGCACACTCATAATTTTAGGACGAGCCACCAGCGCTGCAGCAGACCACTAGACCTCAACCAGCACTGCGTGCAGATTCTCCAAAGCCGTCTGTCAAACCTAGAAGTACACAGCCATTGCCAGCACCACAGCCCATGATGCAGCCTGTTATACAGCCCATGGTTGCTCCATATGCTGGTAAGTGCTACAAATGAAGATTTCTTTGCTGGAATTTACTTACACCATGCTTAACTGTCATATAACATTTTTCAAGAATGCTTATCTTTTTATAAAGTAGTGTTTTGTGCTAATTTTCCTGAAATTGGATAGCCATGGATTTTGAACATGTGACCACTGCACAATGTTCAGAAACTGGTAGGAGTTTGTACTCTTGCAAAAAGCAATACTGAACCTGGGTAATTCATATATATAAGTGCTTAGGTAAAGTATTCAAATATTCACATACTTGTCGGTTATGATTTTGGTTTGACTCAAAAGGCTGTCTTGGTTTTTAACTTTTCTTGTCCTAGCTGAAGATTCACCATTTTTGTAATTGTGTTGTGCATATGTTTAGACAGCAGAGGTCAAGTGGGAGTCTAGTGTCTCTGCTGTAGATGAGAAATTTAGCCAGTGCAGTACCATTCGTAATTTGGGGTCTTCAAACTTTTATTTAACTGAAGAGGCTGGCGTCTTTAGACACTCCTCCATTTTGACCTTGAAATGGGGAGCTCAAAGATATTTACAGGTCAAGCCTGGCGTCATATTTTTTTCCGAAATCCGTTTATAAAAGACCGGTCTTTATGGCCTACCATACAAAGTCAAGCGTGTAAAAATGAGCAGTCTCTCCCCTTCTCTATAATTTAGCACAAGATGCAATGAGTTTTTCCTTTACATTCAATAAACTAATTCAAATAGTTTGTGCAACAATGATGTTTTAGATTTTTGAACAAAAAAAAAACCTAAGGCATGGTTGTGCTTGTAAAAAACATAAAAAACAAGCAAACTCTTTACTTAAGGGATTAACATACATCGTGCAGTAGTGATTACACGATTGCACGCTGGTACAATGCTCATCCAGGTCTAAGCTGGTAGGGGTCACCATTCTTGGCTGTCAAAGAACACGTAAGCTTTTCGAAACCTAATCATGAATCGCACCTTTAAAAAGGTAGTCCTTGGTCCCGGTCGAAGGGATCATGGAGATGAGAAATTTTCTAATCCACATAGCATTTCTGGGGCCTCTAAGCCCAACTTAAAACCAGCCTACGTTATCAGCCACCCCTTGCCCCTTATAATGTAGCACTGAAAGGACAGCAGGATCACAATCTTGTTGTGAGCCTTTGTGATAGCATCCTCGCTATCAGCCCTGGTAGTGAGCTCAGCTACACCCACATTGAACGCTTTCCTTGCGCTGTCGCCTACAGGGATGCCACACCAGGCCTCTGCCGCTTCTGCTGCTCAGCAAATGGCCGTGTACCAGAGCTCAGCCACAGTTTGCTGTGAGATACTCTTCCTCTTTCATATTGTTGGTTCGTCAGCGTTGGAGTTTGCGAGGTGATTTTTACAGCCTTGTTTCATACTATCGAGATAAAAAAATAATGTTGCACATGGTTTTGGTAGAATCTGGTGGCACCAAATTCTTTAGCTTGGTATATTTGCCAAGCCATCTTTCATGTTTGACTAGGTAGGTGTTCTGAGCAATAAATTAACTACTGCCATTCATATTGACCCTATCTCAAATGTGGTTGGCAAGGGGGCTGATGGATTTTGCATAATGTACCTGGAGTACATCTTGGAACTACTTGGCCTATTTAGGATTTAGAAAAACTTTGTCCTGTTCAAATTTTATTATGCGCTATTTGTCAAAGTACCTCTTGGTACTTTTTTGTTTTGTTTCAGCTCTCTTAATATTAGATGCTTGATTTCAAGAATCTGTAGGTACTGCAATAGAATAATGTGCGTTTGATAAGAAAAAACAAACTGTCTTCAATCTGTCTCTCTTTCTGTTCTTGAAGGAATCACAAAACAATTCTTTATTTTGCTTCGGCCAACTACAGGTTTCCCAGCTCCTTTAACCAAAGCAGCAATCAATTTAATCCGAGTGCAATTAAATTTAATTTAAGCACCATCCAATTTAATCTCAGTGCTACCCAATTTAGTCTTGGCATCAGTGAATTTAATCCACAATATATACATGTGCTTATTTGTCTTTAGTGGTTGCATTTCGCTTACACTTTTGATAACTAGAGTGATTGTTTATAGAATTAGATTTTGTTTGGGACAACTGATATTTTGATCACTATTTCGATCGAGTTGGAGTTGCTAGTTGTGTGATTGACGTAGCTTGACATGTTGATTACTCTTTTGGTAACCTCGAGTTCTTAGTGGGCACTTCGACTTTAATTTAGCTGAATTGACGTTTTGTTTACTCTTTCTTATTAGTTTAACTTAGTTCGAATTGATGCAATTCAGTTGATAAAAGAGCAATTGCAGTTTGTGATCACTCTTGATTATTCAGTGCTATTATTGACACTTCTGACTTTATTTAAAGCTTAATGAAGGTATGGCTTGCAATTCTAATTACTTTGACTCATTAATAACACAAATTATGAGATAAAAGTTCCTCAAACATTTTGTATTACTCCCTCTATTACTTCAAGGAATTATTGACAAAATTATAACTTGGTAGAAGCTCATTTAACCTTCTGGTTGCTTTTTGGTTGTACAGGTATCATTGACACAAATAACTTTAAAGAAGCAAAATTTTCATTACTCAGTCGATTACTTCGAAATTTGATTGACAAATGCAACTGCATAAAAGTTCAGTTAAGATTTGGATTACTCCATGTTACTAGTCGCCCAATTGACTTTAAATTAACTCAATTAACTTAGTGGTTACTTTTTATCTTTCCCCAATATATTAGTCACACAACTGAGTTTATATCAGCATTATTGACATCTTGATTACTTTGAGTAACTAGCGACCTATTTGAATTTATATTGATCTACCTAATTGACATAATCTTCACTCTCATTATTACTTTGAGCTTTTATAGAACCGAAGTGATTTATTATCATCTCAGTTACCATTTTGATCACTCTTTTTGATAACTTCGACTTACTATTGACCCAATGGAGTTTGATTTGGCCTAATTGACATCACAGTTACTCTTGACATTACTTTGAGTAAATTATAGACAAACCGATTTATTATGACCACGAGTCACATAATTACTCTTTTGATTACTTCAAGTTACTATTGACCCAATGGACTTTAATTTGTCCCTAATTGACATCTTGATGACAAGATTACTTTGAGCTAATATTCATCCAATTGATTTGTTATAAGCTTAATTGATGTGATGATTAGTAGTTTGGTTACTTTGTGTTACTATTTACTCAATAGACTTTATGTCAGCTAATTGACATTGTTGTGCCTCTCTTGATTTCTTCGAGTTATTATGGAACCAGTTCATCTATTATTAGTTCCATTCACAATTTTATTACTCTTGACTGCTTTGAGTTACCTTTGATGCATATATTTTAATACGGCCTAATTGACATTATGATGACTCTTTTGATTACTTTGAGGTAATACAGTGAAACCCGTTTAGAACGAACCCCCGTACAGCGAATTATTGTCGATATCGAACTCATGGAAAATTTAAATAAAAATGCATGTAAAAAGTACTTTTTATAACGAACAACATATTGGCTATATCGAACTTTTTTCCCCCGGGAAGGCTTCCAAAAACGCGCTAACAATCGTCTTTTAGCCAGTTCCTTCCCCCCCCTCCCTAAAAAAAAAAAAGTAGGAAAGAAAAGAAAATTTCAAAAGCTCAAGCTGCGAACAAACATTAGCGAAGAAAACCGATTCCGGAAAGGCACACACAAAAAAATAAAAGGCACATTGAGCGCAAAGCGGTTGATTACGAAGAGAAGCGATTAAAAAAAGGAGATAAGCTAAAAAAAACTGCACGCATGCACAAAGAAACAAAAACAATTTTCTAGCGCGTTGTTCCAAGGCGGAAGCAAAGAGATGAAAGAAAGGAAAGCTCTCGCCTCCTCGCCCTTCGCGCCCTGTTTGACCTAAAGTCACTTTAGTTTGACCAAAAGCAAAAAGAAAAGACCCCCCACCCTTCTTCACCTTGCGCGCTCACTTGGGGCTTGACACGCAACGCCCCAAGAGTCAATAAGCTTATCGCATTTTAGATTCAAGAGGAACGTGTTCAATAGCAACGGGTTCAATAGCACCCGTGTATAACGAACACATCGTGGAAGTTCGTTGTAAATAGTTTCTGCTATATCGAATCACTTGCTATATCGAACTGATTGTAGCGTTTCCTACTGTTCGTTATAAACAGGTTTGACTGTATTCAGCCAAATTATTTATTATGAGCTCAGTTGACATTATGATTACTCTTTTTATTGATTTGAGTTACTATTGACCCAATGAACTTTAATTTGGCCAAATTGACATTTTGGGGACTCATAAAATTATTTATTTTTACCCAATTTGCTTTCGATTTTAGGTGGGCTATCTCTCAGGATATTATAGTAATCACCTGTGCATACAATCACAAGTATATTTGGGAGTCGTGGTAACCAATAAACTGAAATGCAAAACTAAATGTTTGTAGTCTACGATGGTGGAGTTTTGGGCGAGTTGGTGATCCATAATGGTTAAAAAGTGCAACAGGACAATGGCCAGAAAGGAAGACAAACACACACACACAGACACCTGTGTCTTCCTTTCTGTCTATTGTCCTGTTGCAGTTTTTAACCAGTTTGTAGTTTCTTCACAGGTAGTCGTGATTGGTATGACAGATATTTAAAAATGGCCATACGACATAAATTTTATGACCTAGTATATGGAGCTACTACAGCCAGACCAGCCAGCACAACTGATATCCACAGGTCATTGAAGAAAAAGAGGGCATGCTTTATGCTTTAAAACATGGGTTCCTACAAGAACTTATACATAGAACAGAGATGTTGCATGTTTACAGACTAGGTAATTTTTTGTTTGTTTTTAAAAGGGAAATGGCTATGTGGTTATATCTGATAGTCTGGGTTTTGTGTGTGGCAAGAAAGTTCATGGTGAAATAAGTTTTGGAACATTAAGGGATTTAAGCTTGTAATAGATATAGCACAGCATGAAAAGACAATGCAGTGTTATTTGTTATTGAAATATGTGAAAATTATGCAAAATGTTAAGAACATTTTTGCATTGTTTGGCATGTCTTTAGTACAGTAGTAGAAGCTGTTTCTAAGTGACCATCCTGCTTAAAGTTCCTTTGGGCATGTCTGTATGAGCTGAAGCACTTGTCACTATTATTGTTTGCTTTGTACACATATCTTATGCATTTTCTTTGAACGCACCATATAACTGAGATCTCGGTTGTGCATTAAAAGATTTAAAGGTAGACCAAATTATTTCTTAGTACTTCGCTTGGGGATGCAAGATGTATCTTGATTTTGATACTTCTTAGCAATTGTGTCTAACCTGTGCTCCTTTCTCTCCTCTTCCTCATTACTTCTTGACCATACAGCCTTAGCTTTCATATTGTATACTTATGCACATATATCTTCTTTCCTGCAAAGACGTGCAAATCAAAAGTGTGTGCCCTAAAATTAAAAAAAAAACTACATTTTTTTTAAATCTTTAAAAAAGAAAATTGTTTTGTTTTTTAGTTACTTTAATGGCTGTGTTCTTAGCATCCATGGGCTATTCATGGGCCACACTTGTAGGTGGTTAGATGTTTTGCATTGAATCTGGGGCTAATATGCAATATTCAGTACAGTGGTGTACTCTAGTAAATAAAAGCCTTGCATCTTTTAGGGTGGCCTGGGAGCCTACCCCTACCACCAGCAGGGCTTGGTGCTGCCTCCCCAGCCCTACCAGGCAGCACCCATGGCGCCACTCGGTGCCACAGTTGCGGATGGGCAGCTTCCGCTCCTGCTGTCGGAGACCCGGTCACAGAACACCGAGATCAGGCTCGGCCTGAGCAAAGTGGCCGACAAAGTCGACACTGTCCTCAGCAAGGTGGGCATCCCACCGTTACATTTATTTTCGAGGAATCTGGACTGGACTTTATATTAAACTACACTCTTAAGGCTGGTCCACACTCTTGCATTTCATTACAACCGAGTGACTCGTGCTTTCGCTTACAACAAAACAAGACACTGGCATGCTGGCACCATATATGACGTAGCCCTGGAACCAAATTTATCTATAGTGAAGGTTTTTCAGTATTTGTGAAGTCACGTGCATACTATCTATGAGAAATGAGAAACGCTCTCAAAGGATTTTCAAGGCCACGGCAAAAAGATTATCCACAAAAACAAGGAATTACACGCAAATTGCAGGTGTTGCATGGCTACCTGACGAATGGTACGAAGAAAAAACTCGTTCAAAAGTGAGATTGAGTCGCGAGAGTAAAACTACTTCATCTTGGACCATGCAGATAGTGCTAAGGACAGCAGTAAGATATACCTACGAGGCATGCACCCACGTCATTGCAAGTGCCCATCCTTTCGTTTGCGGAGATTCGGGAATTCACTCCGTATAATTTATATAAATCTTGTTCGAGCATGCCCCCACACAGTTTTTGTCTAATACTAGGTGCGACCTTACTAAATAGATGTGTAGTACCTCTTGCCTCAGCTTTTCTTCACTGGCGACAGCTTCTGCTCTCGTTTTGTCGTGCGTCTTAAGTCGTCATTTTTCGATAACACTTCGTTGCTTTTACAATCGCAAACTATGGTCACTGACAGGGTAAGAAAGGCAGGGAGGTCTTTTCACTCGTCCTGCCTCTAGCGTGAGCTTTTGACCTTTGATAATGCCTGAGCGCCTCATGAGCCCCGAGCGTGCACGTTTGGCCAAAGTGCCGCAAGCTTCAAGGGGTGCGTGCCGGCCGTTTTAAAGACATCCTGCCATTTTCTCCCTGTCGGTGACCATGGTAGTAGCAATGTGTGCTAAAATGCCCCAAAAGCGGCGAGACTTCGTGGGAAAAATAGAAGTATGTGCCGACCTCAGATAACCGAGAAAACAGACTCATTAAATATTTTGCTTTGCATACATCAGTACATGTACTACCGTGGTATCGCGAGAGACCCCCGAATTACAACCCACCCCTCTTTTTGGCATGATTTGCTATTTTTCGAAAAACACCGAAAGATGTGGCCCACTTCTAGTAATTGCGGGGCCTTGGCATTGTCCAATAGTGACTTCAGCGGACAAGGTGTTACTTGGCTGCGGCGGGACACAAGCCAACATTGCCATCAGGGAAGGACAGTTGAATATGGTTCTCTGCGATCGCAAGTTTTGCAGGTCACAAAATTTAAAACTAGCACTTTTCGATTCTTTTTATCGCACACCGAAAGTTAGCTCAATCCTTATTTTCACCCAATTTGCTTTCGATTTTAGGTGGGCTTTCTTGGGATCTTACGGTAGACAGTAAAAGCGAGTCCTGTATTTCCTGTGTATAATGCCTTTAGCATAAAAAAAAAATAATTTTTTTTGTGTAGTTGGTGTTTATTTTTTTTAATTATCAGTGTATTTTATACTGTCTCTACCTCACCCTAAATATTTTTCATCATATGGTTTTATGTATTTGGCATGCAGCTTGACAGCATGAGGCCTCCGCAGGCTGCATCGTCAGTGACACCATACATGGACAGTGAAGTGCTTCTTCACAACATTCAGAGGATAGTGCAGGTGAGACAATGCAGAGCTGCTCCTCGTGATTTAGACAGCTACATATGCTTACAAAGTACACACATGTTTTGTTTTAAGGCGAAAGCCTTACTTGTCCCATCGGAGTGAATGGCTATAAAAATGTGATTGAGCGGCACACGCCGCTTAATCGTATGCTCAAGGACGCCCCCTGTCCTTGCGGTTGTCCTAGAAGTCATCCGAGACCTTTAGGACGACCCTCACTTGTCACAGTACGTGAAAAACGAGCAGCGTCCGTCGGCGTTGTGATCGAGATGTGGCCATAAAAATACGTTGAGCGACATCAGCGTGATGTTGTCAAGCGTCATCATACGTCATCAGCGTGATGTCACCGCGGGAGTGCCGTATGCAAAAGATGTGCTTCGGACTTCATCTGTGCTCTTTGTGCGCTTTTGTACGATGGACTGTGAGGTGTCCACGTCTACATCTACAGCCTCCACATCGACAGCAGCATCTACATCTACAGCGGCTTCCTTAGGCAAACGTGGCCCCCCACGTGGGGGATCAGTGGCCGAGTGGGCTAGCGCACACCAGCTCGAAGCACATGGAGCGAAAGCTCGCACTGCAGAACCCAGGAATCCTGGGTTCAATACCCACCCCTGTCCGTTTCGATCTGGATGAGCATCGTACCGGTGTGTGATCGCGTATCACTACTGCGTGGTGCACGTTAAAGACCCCAGGCCAGCAGTTGTACCCCTGTCAGATGGGCTAGTTTAGTGCACTTCAGCGAGTGCACTTCAGCTCGTCGAAACGCACTACAAGTGTATCGGTGCTACACGGAGAAACTTGAGTGCATTTCAAATGATGGCAATGACCATGGGTAAAGTAGTAGTGCACGCAGCAAAATATTACATTTTATTCGTAAATTTATAAAAATAACATCGTATTGTTATGAAAAAACACATTACCAGGCATTGTCGCGCTAAGTTACAGCATTCATTCAATTGTATTGCTCACTGAGCTGGTGTCACTCGCTTCACTGAGCTAATGTCTAGATTAGCAGTTTTATTTCTGCGACGCATTGCTTTCTTGTCAGTACAAAACAATTACATGAGTCATACTACTTCTACAAAAATAACAATAACTTTTCGTACGTTGTACCGTTCCTTATTTCGTTTATTTTTACTCTTGAACACCGCTGTCGAGATTACACTCCGCCGTGCCGAATCGAGTGAAGTGAGTTCCGAACTCACTTCGTGCGAAAGTGCGTTCTTCAGCGAGTGTCACTAAATGTTGCCGTGTGGCACCAATTTAGTGTCACTAAGGGCAGAAGTGCACTCGCTTGTAGTGACACTAAACCAGCCCGTCTGACAGGGGTATTACTTGCTCATCTACAGCGAGTGACTCGTCACAACTTTGAAATGGCTGACCAACTACACGCTGTATAAATATCCACACAACCCCCAAAAAAGGCCCCCACGCAAATATGCCGCAGCCTACTTAAGCGTCCTCCTCTAGGCGTCATCCTCAACGTCGTCCTATACGTCATCCCAAAACTTGAATACGTGTAGAAACATTACTCGAATACATTTCTCTCAGGGGATTATAATGCTTTCGCCTTCCTACACGTAACCAGTCTTAAGTGCACTCTTTTTAATTTTGCTGTGTACCTTAGGCCGAACTGTGTTCAAAAGTTAACAGAACATTGGCTGTATTTTGTATGCTTTCGGGATTGGAGATAAACTGTGGGATTTACTATATATGCTATATAAATCCTATGATTTTTTTTTTCGTTTTTTCTTAGTTAATTTTGTTATGAAAAGACGACCTTCCCCACATGCTCTCAGGCATGATGGGCCGCCACAAAATTCCCTCTTCTCCAGCTGTCTTTCTTAGGGGCAGAGCTCCTTAAGGCGTGGGTCTGTCCCTCCTAGTTGTGGGTATGTAGCCACTTCGAGGTTTAGTTTATGAATGGCTCAAGAGATGGCGTGTTCCGGAATTAACTTTATGTAGAGATGACAGATGGCGCTTAGCTCATGTTATAAAGGCACTCGCTCTTGGCGCTGCTCGTAGTTTAGCTGGATGGAGGCAGTAGACAAGGCTGCGGAGCGGAGAGCGCGCAAGGCGGCGGCAGCGCGCGCTCGCAGACAGAATCCAGCCGTGCGAGAGCGAGAGGCCGAAGCATGTCGTCAGGCTGCGCGTCGACGCCGCCAAGATCCGGCCGTGCGAGAGCGGGAAGCCGAATCGCGTCGTCAGTCTGCTCGGCGACGCCGCCAAGATCCGGCCGTACGAGTGGGAAGCCGAAGCGGCACGGCAGCGTCGCCAAGATCCGGCCGTACGGAAGCGGGAAGCCGAAGCGGCACGGCAGCGGCGCCAAGAGGATCTGCAGAACGTCAGGGAACGGGAAGCGGCAAGAAAGCGCGCGTATCGGCAGGCAGACCCCGATGCAGCGAGAGCTCGTGAGGCGTCTGCAA
The DNA here is from genome assembly GCA_037355805.1 of Ixodes ricinus. Classification (NCBI taxonomy): domain Eukaryota; kingdom Metazoa; phylum Arthropoda; class Arachnida; order Ixodida; family Ixodidae; genus Ixodes; species Ixodes ricinus. Next base: position 43,843 of record JAZHYW010043218.1, read on the forward strand.
AACGCATCAGGCGGCTCAGCCCGAAGGTGCCGACGCGCGGTTTAAGCGAGACTTTCTAGGCGTTTCGTTCGGCCGCATACGCTGTGGTGTGTGATTAACGATAGGTGCCATGGTTTCGCTGACAGTCTGGTCACGCAATATCTTCCATAAAGAAGCGACCAGGCTCGTACGCCAATGCCATCGCCGTGCTGCAGCGCGGGGTTCCCTGCCAACTTGGCCCGGTAGAGTACAAAGATTTGCTATAGCCTGCAAGGGTTCGCTAGTGGCGGGAAAGGTGCCTCCAATGAGCGTAATCTTACTGGCTACACGTACCCACCCGAGCGGATCGCCGCCTCCTCTGAACCTTGTGGAAAGAGCGACTTCCCCGGTCGCTCCTCGTTTGCCGTTCATGAGCATATGTAAGAGCGGTTTGACGCACGGTAATGGTCAGTATGGCATCAAGGGGCAAGTGCATGCTTGATTTGTATACACACACACAGTGTTTCTCACGTCTTTGCATGGCGATGAGTGGGCGAATTAACGGAAGAATAGCTGGTTTACAGATGATTCACTCCCGGGCTTCGCACCCGCTCTGTCATCAATTCACTGCACGTGGACAATGCTGCGTTTCCTCCTCTCCTGACAACCTTCCCTTGGCAACCTGCAAGCATTGCATTGTGCAGCGTTGTATGGCAATAACTAAGTTGTGTGTTTGGGGTTTTGATTATATATTTTGTGACAACCTGCACTGAGGTAGAGTGGTGCATAGACAAGCTTTCTTTCTCCTCTGTTGCAGGAGAACATCAAACTGAAAGAGGAAAGCGGCAGAAAAGGGCAACAAGATCCAGGCCCTCAACGAAAAGATCTGCGACCTGCTGCAGAGAAACCAGAGGCACGTCTCTTAACTATCGGTCCTTTGGGCCTTGAAGGGGATGAGCAAGCCTTGTGCTATGTTGATTGTGCTTTTCTTGGAGAGAAACTTTTAGCATCTCCTCAAGTACGGCCCGGTTCTTGCCCACCAAGTATGTTTTTTTTTCTTTCCCACAGGTTCATGGAAGAGAGTAACACCATGCTTGAGCAGAGAAGCGACTCGTTGCACAGTTCTGCTGCCCACTCTCAGGCAAGGTTGCACACTCTGGAGAAAGAAAAGGCAAGTTGCTGCTCTCTATCTTTTGTTCTTTTACATTTATGCAGGTAAGCATTTTTAGGATAATTGCTTAGAAGCTTTCTTGCTAAGGTTCAATGCCGATTACCAAAACATCATCCCCCCCCCTCTTTTTCGGCAAGATATTGATCTCGTAAAGAGCACCGAAAGATTGCCTACCCTTGTAGAAACCAGAACCGCAGATTGCAGGAGCCTAATAAATTCCTTGACACTGCTTACAAACTGTGGAGTCCTCGACACCGAGGTTCTCACTTTTCAATCTCGGGGACTTTTTTGAATGGCAGCTGCCTTTTTGGTCTCGCTGTTAGTGTACAGTAAAGCTGTGCCAAAGTTTACAAAGATTGTAAGCAAGCTGGCCCATATACTATATATATATATATATGTGCCAATAAGTGGCTCAGATCTGCTAAAACGGTAGTTAAACTAGAAGTACACTTCATTTAGGGGCAGGCACGGTCGAGGAAATGCTTGGAGAATCCTGGAGGGCATTCGGGAAGTACTAGCTACCCAGCAGAACTCTTGTCTTATGTAATAATAATTGAAAGGTCTAATTTGGTTTGTTTGCTACTATCATAAGGAGAAGAGTATTGGCTTTGTATTGGAGGATCGTCGGTTTTGCAGCTGGAAGTAACTGAAAAGCTGAATGAGGCCAGTCCCTCGTGTCAAACCTGAAAGCGGAGCTGTCCGAGCAAGCAGCAGAGGACTCGAAGATGCAGGAGCCAGCTTGAAGAACTGCGCAGTCATTCGCAAGGTGGGCTGCCTTTCGAGAGCGTTCGGGGTCGCTCGTAAAACTCTGCGATGATCGCATACAGGTGCAAAAATAACGTGCCGTCTGTCAACCATGCCGAAGCAGTGTTGGCTATCTTTTTTTTTTTTTTTTGCATTGATTTTTAATACATTTTTTTAAAAGGGTGTAGTGTGAGACAGTTGAAACTGGAAAACTGAAATGATCCGTCTCCCAATATACATTCCAGCGAGTGTGTTATATGTCTGCTTATTTCTATTTGAAGTGAGTATGCTGCCCGGGCATTGGTGCTTGATTCAATCTTAGTTCCATGCTTTGTGTGCAGAGCATTATTCTTCTCAGGCCTGAGCCGGACAGAGGCATATCTTTGTCGGATAAGGTCAGATACATTGTGAATACTAGAGGTGTGCGAATATCAAAATCTTTCTGTAGAATCGAATCGAATAGTAATGGTTACGAATCAAATCTCCTTGAAATGTTTTAGAATCCGAATATTTTCCTAGTACAAATATTTTTTATCTGACGTGAATTAGACAAGGATACTGATCAAACACAACTGGAATTCTTTCAGCATACATAATTATGAAAAGGTTAACTTTAATATTGCAATAATAAAAATCTCACATGTGACTGATAAAACAAATTGGATAAAATTAAAATAGTAATACTAGTAAAACAGCATTCAAGGAGTAAAGTTACAGAATGTTGTCATGAAGAAACGTAAGTTCTTCCACATGTTCTGGGAGTAGCAATACCCTTTTGCTGGTGACAATCCCCCAGAAATTTGAAAAAGGCGCTCGCTAGACATACTTGTGGCCGGTATGGTTAGGTACCTTCTTGCAAGTCGAGCCAACAGGGGGTATCTTGTGACACCCTTTTCACGCCATCGCTTGCCAGGATCCTTTCCCGGGCCAGGACATCTTTGTGCAAGTAGCTTGCTATCTCGTCTTCAAGCTGTGGCATTGAATGCTGCTTGTTTAATAAGGCTGTCAAAGTTTTGCCACAGCTCTGACCTGGAAGGAACTTCAGGGTCCGTTGATGCTGAGGGCACCTCTGCGCTTCTTCGTGTCTCAGAAATCTGTTGCCCCTCCTCAACTCCCAGGTTCTTCCAATCAGTTTCCCATTGACCTGTTCTCTACGTAGACCACTGCCTCGAACCTTGGGTCTAAGAGCATTGCCAAGCTTGCTACTTTGTTAAATTTGTTGTCAGGAAATCTTGTCTTGAGGCATTTGGCCAGGTGAGCTGAGAATGAAAGAGTCACGGTCTGCTGGCTGGGTAGGAGTTGTTCAGGCATGCAAGGATGCAATACAGGATGGGTATCTGGGCTGTCAATGTTGGGTAGCTGTCAGCTCCAGCATTGGTCGTTGCTTCTTCTCGTGGCTTAGGGCAGCAAACTCGGCTCATTTCCCTCCACTCTGTTCCAGTGAAGCCTTGATAGGCCCAGCTTCAGATGCAAGGTCATTGGTTGCTGCTTCTCTTAATTTCACAAAGCCTGGACAGCATTACACATTCACTACTTCAACGTGTTTCGACATCTGAACGACATGCAGTGGGAATCTGCCCATTTTCTTCTGGTAACAGTTGAGCCTTTTCTGTGCTTTAGAGCTATGTTTATAAGGCCATGTTTTGGCCTGCAAAGCACAGAAAGTCCTGGAGTCATCTCTTTCACGTCAATGACGACCAGTTGTAGGCATGTACAAAACAAGTTCTCCCAGGAAGTGCACGACTGGCTGCTCTGATATTGCGAGCATTTTCAGTCAGCCACATCAAAAGGGCAAGCCGTGTCTTGGAAATGTCCCAGTCTGTAACAAGCTTATCAAGATCTGAGGCAATTCTAGCTGTTGTGTGCTTGCACTGGGAAGTGAGACGGGTGCTCAAGTTGTACCGAGGTGAGCTTGAACTGCGAGTCCAGGAAGTGGCAGGGCAGGTTGATGTAGCCCTTGATTCGCTCTGGACGTCCGCATGTCAGAGGTGAACGAGAAAGACTCCATGCCACTCTCGAATGCATTCTGTAGCTCATGTCGAATCCTCTTCCTGGTATCGTCGTACAACTTCGCACTAATGTGCGTGACAGCATTGTTCTCGATGGTAGCAGATAACCTCGGATAGCCTCCTTCAATAAATCCTAGAATCCCTGGTCTTGCACAGTTGTGTACGGTTGCAGGTCGAGTGCAATCATCTTGTAATCTTCAGGTCCAAAGCCTGCGTTTAATGAGTTGCACCTTTTTTCTGCAGTGCTGCACTTTTGTAAAAATTTCTGTGTGCTCTCAAAGAAAATTTTCACCCTTTTACACGGGGTTTTAACATACTTTTTCGGCAAATCCACGGCGAACAAGCAGAAAACGTGTCTTCAGCATGCTGCCGCCGCCAGACTCCACAATGCTCTAAAAGGTAGATTTTCTGTGTCCCAAGATGGTCGTCGGTGGCACGCGCCTGCGCTGCAGCGAACATGCGGAGACACACGATCTAGCAAATTGTCATGGAGATTAGTGGTAACCACTGTAACAGATGTCCCTGAAAGCCGAGGTCAGCTGTGAATCTATATCTATAGCAGCTTGGCTCTGTAGGCTCTGTAGTGAGTGCACGTGAGGTGAGTGGCTGTAGTTCGTGGTGTTAGTGCTCACCACCATGCACGTGCTGTTGCAATCGTAGTTCTTTATCAAATCTACGTAGCAATGGTTCCATTTTATGTTTGGCGTCACTTCCATGCGCCAACTCTGCATTCCAGACATCACGGCAAGCGAAGGACAGATCACGCTATTGCATGCAAATGACTTTCCACTTCCAATGCTTCATAAAAGAAAATTTTAGAAATGCACTTAGGTTTGTTTTTTGGGTATACCAAGTTCGAAACCATACTGTGCAGTCCAAAAACAAAACTGGGAACGTGACTGCGGGTTGAGACTAACCAGCGAGTTCCGCGTTATTCATAGTTTTTGAATATTTGAAGAACTCGAGTGCTTCGAACAGTAAAAGTGTGAGGCGAATCGAATCGAATAGCAAGCGGTATTGGTGAAGTATTCAAAGTTTTGAATGTTTGCACACCTAACTCAAAAATTTATAGTTTAGATGAGTGAGTTCCCCGAAAACATAAATACCTGTTCACTTAAAAAAATCACTCTTTAAATTCCTTTTCTTTTCTTTTTTTCAGAAAAGGAGAATATTCTTTTGTCCCTTGAAAACAGCCTGAAGGAAGCAAGGCAACAAAAACATGAGCTGGAAGCAAGATTGGCAAAATTGGAGGAACAAGTCTTGGACTTGGAGCGCCTGAAGAATAACCTCGAAAAGGTACCTTGGGGATTCATAGGCACAGCCGACCCTGCTCTTTGACTTGGTACAGTGATTGGAGGCACCTACTCACTGCACTTTCTTCTTGCAGAACTTGTCTGAAAAGACACAGAAATTGAAAGACGATAGAAAGAGAGCAGATGAGGAGCTGGATGATGTCAAAATGACCCACGAGGTTAGTTTTAAAATTAATTGGTAAAGAAGGTGTGGTTCGTGGTGTGGTCATGTTAAAGATCTTCAAAACAAACTTTCCAAGTTGCTTTAAGAACCCAATTCTTTTTTTGTTTTTTGCATGATCTGAGATGATATTACCCGCTTGGTAATAGTTTTTGTAATAAATATTCTATACATTTGTACAACACTGGTGATTCAGTGCACCTTGTTCTATATGCATACTACCTACTGGACTTGCGAGGTATGCTACTTAAGCCTCCAGTAATTTAGATCTTGCACTGATTTGAAACTAGAAGGTTTTGATTCTGGTTTAGCTTATTTGCTACTAAATTTGTGTTTTCATTGTTTTGATGTCAGAAAAGAAAATTGGAGAGGTTGTGGCAGACCAAACTGCACCAGTTGATGGCTGCACACATCTTCCCAACAGGTGGGTACTGCAGCGAAAGTCATTAATAAACAATATAAGTACAGTGCAATCCACTGGTAACAATACCCACATTAGTAACGATGTACTGCTTATAACAATCAGTTTCTTGAGTTTCTAGACTAGAAGCAATGAGTTTCTAGTCAAGATACTGATAATCGGTTATAACGATTAAATTTTGAGGTCTCTTCATTATCGTTATAAGTGGATTGCACTGTATATGAGTAAAGATGGTTGGCCGAGTTGCGCAGGATGTACAGGGAAAAGCCATGAGAAGTTGGAACTGGGCTTCTACTCTCATTTTTGGTAGTTCAATTTGTAACCTTTGCAATCAGTATGCAGACTGTATGCTTGGGTTGAGGGTCGTGCAGAGGTGTGTTTGAAACTCTCAGAAAAAAAGGGCTAAAATTGCATCGGGCAATTTTACTATCTAAAGAGAAAATAATTTTTTTGCTGTTGCCGAGCAACAACTAAGCAATACATGT
>JAZHYW010043223.1:0-17312 GCA_037355805.1 Ixodes ricinus
TCTATTATTTTACATGCAGTGATTCTATTTTTTTTTAAACAATCAAACTAAAACACGCGTGTCAAAAAAAAAGTTATGCGAGAAAATTCTTTTTTGTTTTTAGAGCAATATTGACAGTGAGAGATTTATTTGAAATTCTGCGCGCAAAGACCATGACGTCGCGGGTCGTTCCGGAATGACCATCTCGGTCGTGAAGGCGAAGCGGATCCACCTCTCCTCCACGCGCCTGAAATGCCGAGAGAGAAAACAAATGGACAGGGAGGTGACTGCAGACTAAATTGCATCTTGAGCTGTCAATATTGCTCAAAAAATATTTTTCCGCATAAAATTAATTTTTTGACATGCCACCCAAATTGTTAAAAAAAGAAAATTTTCTTTCAGGTTTTTTTTAAAGGGGTGATGAAACAATTTTCCAACTTTTTCCTGTTTAGCTTTCCGCCTCAACTCATAAATCGCGCATTGTACCAAACAGTTCAAAAAGACGGAAAGTGGGGAGTCCCCTCTTGCTCAGACTCTCTTTTGTGTACCTGGGCACAGCCATTCTCCCCTGGAAGATTAGCCCATCACTCAAAATTCAGACAAAAGTCGCTTTCCCCGCCCCGTTCACCCCGAAGCTGACAGTGCTGTGGAAGCTACGTGCTCGTTGGGCCAGCCACACTTTTGCCACGTGATCATGCTCTCTCGCACATACCCACATGCAGAGAATGAGGTCAGGTGATGAAACGGAGGTGGCTGATTGGTCCGGCAAGCGCATAGCTTCCACCGCACTGTCAGCTTAGGGGTGAAGGGAATAAGTGAGGTCTGGTGACATGTGTTTGGGCCCGGTGACGTGCTTTGGGGACCGCGGATGTATCACAGTGAAGGGGCAGAGAGCTTATGAAGGGAAGGAGGTACGAAATAGTCCGCTGTGTTCTCAAATTTTCGTACCGAAAGTTAGGCTTTTGACTTTCTGCCTTAGGCTTTTGACTTTCTGCCTTTTTTCTTTTGTCCCACTGAACTATATGCTATTAGTAAAATCCCAATCTAAATTGATTTATCCCAGCCCACATTTCATTTCATGGGCCCTTTAAGGCTGGTTTTAAAGCCAGAATTTACCCTCCTTTCGTATGGTCATTTGAAAAACACTAAGGTGGTTTTGGGGATCGTCTTTTTATGGTGTAAATTCACACTATGTTATTTAAGCATTCTAGAAAACCCAAAATTAGAATCCTACATGGCCTTGTTTTTTTTAAATGCAACTTAACATTGTGGCATGCCCCTTTTTCGAGGTGTAGCTGAGAAAGGGGGTGGAACATGACATTTGGTTGCATTCTTAATAAAAAAAAGCCACCCATGATAATTTTTTTATTATATCTTAGGACACTTGGATCAAGTTACTGCTATAAAGAAAAAATACTGATTTAGTGCTTGTAAAGAACATATTATACTTCAAATTCAATAGTGAATGTTTTAGATAAGTTTAGTGGGACTGTGACGGGAACCAAGATGCTATTTATTTATGGCAACAAGGGAAGGTAGGATTCAGATTTTCGATACATAAAAGGGAAGTCGATATATTTGTCATGGCAAGGAAGTGGCTCTAGACTTTAATAAGTCGTTATAACGCTGATCACCGAAACATCCACTTTCCACATACAAATACAATGAGTGTAGACAAATAAAAAGACCTCTAGTACCCATCTTGGCTTCTCGTGGCAAGGCTGTGGGGCCGTAACTTGAACGGGCCTGAAACCGTGCTGTGAGGAACTGTGCTAGAACTTTGATTCCAAAACTAGCCTACCTTTGCCTTATAAAACTTCTTAGTAGCTTCTAGAAAGTGCCTGATACTTATATGAATCTTTTCAACATCATGAGCATGCACAGGCTGGGATTCAGGAAGACACATGATTCTTGACTAGTGCTTATGTCAATCATGGTTCCCTTCCAATGTTGCTTGTGCCCTTGGGTACATCCATAGATTGATCAGGTTATCTTGTATGAATGTTTCGAGCTTGGGAGGACAAACTGCCCTGGCGTGTTAGGCCTCTGCTGCTGAGGGACGGTCTGACCACTCGTTTCCCACTGGCAACCGCTTTTTACCACATTCCTCAATAACTTCATAAAATCTCTTGCGACAAGAGAACACACTAGCGCCATCTATTGGGTAGCCGTAAACACTTGGCATTTCTCTATATTTCCTATTTTTTAATGCAAATGCATTAACTGTCCCATGGAGCGAACCAACGTCATCAGCTTTGAAACCACGCAAAGCGTTGACCAAACTGCACCTAAAATCCCATTTTTGTAGATCATTATTTTTTTTTTTTTGACAGTGTTATAAACAGCTATTTCTCAAACACTTGATCTCGCAAATACCACAAAACTTTTGTTTTAGTGAGCGGCAGTTCCAGGGTCACGTCATAGGTGGCGCCAGCATGCCAATGTGTTCTCTTGTCGTAAAAAGTTACAAGAGCTCGGTCGTAAACAAACACAAGTGTGTGAATGGACCTTAACTTGTAAGACTGGAGACATGAGTACTCTAGCGAGTACTGTAGTGTGGTAGTGATAACATGAATGCGAGCCTGTGTAACGCACACCCAAATTGAAACTGGCAGAAGTGGGAATTGGTTCCATGATGTAGGACTAGGAATTGGTTCCATGATGCAGTTATTTTTGAAATCACACCACCTTGTACCTGCCACTATGTGGGAACTGTTATACATTCCTGGGGTCAATCCTAATGATCACTCTGCTGATAACCTCTCAGGCCAGTGTCTTTGTTCTCGGGACAACAACTTTGATTACGCTGTGCAGGTGAAAGTTTGTCTCGAGAAATCTTTGGGTAGAACACCTTAACCTTGCTGGAGTCATAATGTTAGGTTGTTGGTTTAAAGATTACATTTGTTGTAATTATGAGTACTGAGGAAAAACGGGGGTGGAATCTAATAATCGCCAAAGAGACCTATTGCTAAATCACCCAAGCATCAAGGAGAATGCTGGGAATGTAGGTATATGTGCCGCACGTGCTGGCATCTACAGCAGCACCTGCTCTAAAGCAAAAGCCTAGAACAAATGGCATTTTGTATGCATATTCGTCAATTTCTTATTTTGGTTATTTCCTTCTAATCTTTTATGCAAGGAAGGCAAGCGCATGTAGCGCGTAGACATACATTCCCTGCATTCTTCTTGATGCTTGATTAATTTAGCAACAAATCTATCGAAGGTAGCAGTTGTTAAATTATTTAAAGGATGAGGTCAACCTTGCTCGGGCGTAGAAATGCCTCATCGAGTGCCTAGGTTGGTATAGTGTCTTTTTTGTTGCTTTTGCTTGGGAATGTGTAACTTGTGGAACTTAAAATGATATAATTGTGGAGATTTGTTAGGAGGACTAAGATTCCTTAATGAAGCTGAAATTCCAGAAAAGGTTAATGCCTTACCTTCAAGTCTCAGAACCATATTTAGCATGAAATGCTACACTAATTTTCATAGGCAGAATGCGCACATTTTCACACGTGCACACAGAGGCACAATATGAGTTCTAAAGAATTTAAAAAGATTACTGTCAGAATGCTATCTGGCAGTGTTGTTGGGTTGCAATGACCATTTAGATATATAGGTAGTATTTATTAATGAAAACGTTCAGCCTTTCCACTCTCGTGAAGAAGGAAGACCAGCGGAGCTGTACTCAATACACTGTGTGCTTCTTCTTCGTCGTCGTCTGTTTTTCGCGCTGTTTCCTACATTGAATTCCCACCAACGCGCCCAAGTATCCATTCTTCTATTATAGCTGGAAGGGTTGCCACCATCTATGAGCGATGGTGGAAACCATACTGGTTGTGTGCTTGCCGCCGTCGCTGATAGATGGCGGTACTTGTCCAGGTAGGTTTGTGTCGTCATACACGGACACGATCCTGGGGAACCTCGCCTTTAACAGCTCCGCTGTAAAAACTTCCAGATTGATATTTCAATCGTTGCACACCAAGCTTCGTTATCATGTTTGCTGCAGATTTGCTCCAGATTTGCTCCGTTTTGGTAGTATGTAAAGCTACTTTATAGTTGAATTTAGATTGAGTGAGTGATGCACGTTAACAACCCCATGTCAGCACTTGTACTGAACTGGTGAAGTGGCCGTTCTACAGATGAGATGTCAAAAACCATTTTAAGTGAGTCTAGCTTTCCACTCTCTAAACTTCCATACAACAACCGCTTGACTTTCTAGGGCAGTCCTTGTGGCTGAAATATTTTTTCTAAAAGGTCGAACAGTGTGGGCATCTTTAAAGTGTCTTAGATAGCTGTAACACTGCCAAAAACAGCTAAAACGATAGTGGGAAACGTAATGCATGTCTATGCATGCTCCATTCAGTCTGTTTGACTGTCTTCACTTCATGTGACAACACTTGTGTGACTGCACTGGGGTAAATCTGTCTCATGTGTCACAGGTGACTGCACAACAGGCCGGTAGCGAAGAACTGGGCAGAGAAAGGGTGAAGGAGTTCACCTTTGATTACTCATACTGGTCAGTGAGCCAGAAAGATCCTCACTTCGTGACTCAAGAACAGGTGCGTATTCAAACCCATTGAGGGAAGGATATTTTTCGCTGAGACCCCAGGCCCTTTGAATCCAGTACAACTTCATTATAATGAAGTCAGTTTGCAGATTAAGTTTACCTCTTCTACTTTGTTCACATTTGGTTTACATGCCAATCCTGCAAATACCTGCACTTATCGGCATTACCGCAGGCTTGCTTCAATGTGAAGAAGAGGCGTGGTGTGCTTGTAACGCTGGTGTATGCAGCGAACTACTCCCATAGTAGTAAAAACATTGGCATAAAAACATTAACATTGACAAATGCCCAACCTCCAGCAGGCATTTCATGCCTTCCACCATGCGTCATCTGTGCACGCGTGTACGAGTTGCCCTTTTGGTTTTCACTACAGCTCGTGCCTGCGACTTTCGTGGCAGAAAAAGTGCGCTCGAAGAAATTGGAATGATTCCACAAGCGCGTTGCAAAAGCTAGGCGTCGTTAACGACGCAAAATATTGGAAGGTGGCTACTGCTGCAGACAGACGGCACGTTCAAAGTAACGAGAAAGGACTTCCTTACTTTACAGCTGAAATAATGCATTCTTTTTAACCTCAGTACCTAATATGTAATGTAAGTGCTCACAAAAACTTACGTGGGAACTGCATGATTTTCTTTTTTTCATGCAGCGCTGTACTGGATGAAGCTGAACAACGGCTCCTTGACGTAGCACTTCCGGTTGGTTTGTTGAGTGCTACGTCACAAAACCGTTGCTCGGCTTCTGCCAGGATAGCGCTCCCATGAAAAAACACACATTTGGCACGTTTTGCTTAGGTTTGGTGAGCACTGTACTTAGCTACTTTTTGAGCGAGTAACGGTATTTAGTTAACTTTTTCAGTAACATGTACATGTCTGCTTGTCAGTGACTCTAGAGCGGTAGGTACATTGTGCAGCCTGGAGATATAAGAGTTTTTTTTTCTCTTGTGCTTCAAACAAGGTCTTTCAAGACTTGGGTCAAGAGGTGGTGGATAATGCATTTGAAGGCTACAACGCTTGCATTTTTGCCTACGGCCAGACCGGCTCCGGCAAGACGTTTACAATGATGGGATCCCCGGTGAGTAGGCCGTTGTCAGTTGTCCGGCCGTTCGCTGGCATGAGACGGATAGAATGTTTGAGCTTTAGTTTGTTACTGTTTCAGGACAACGAGGGTCTTATTCCACGTATATGTCAGGTAAGTTATTAAATGCACGTTTCATGCCATTTTCTCGATGCACAAGTGTTATAAAAAAGTTTCTTTAAATTAATTTTTTAGGACACATTTTAACAATTTTTTTACTACATTGACCTCAGGTCGTTTATGGGGAAGATGAGGGGTGAGAGACAAAAATTTAAGCAACAAGTTTTATGCGTTTAGTGACCTCTACGTAGATAGTGCGACGTGCCCACATTGTTTGTTTTCGCCCGAGATAATTCTGGAAAAGCAGGGAGAAACGTTTGGTGTGAGCACCTTCGTGCACTCGTACTTATGTGAACGCTGATCTCGGCTTTCTCACATGTTGTGTAGACGTGTTTGAGGCAACCTACGAAGGTGTTATGTGAGATATTGCCATGTATGGCATCAGCTTACATGCAATTTTGGGATACCTGAAATCCTGAACCCATGATTTCTCAAAATCCTGATTCTGCAAAAATATATTTTTGTCAGAAAAAATTAGAATAAATGCATAAACCTGGGCAGTAAAGTTAAACGCTGAGTCAAAACAAAAAGACAACTTATATCTGTGTTAACTGTGTTGGTCAGATTACACAGCTTTGAAGAATACTTTTAGTGTGCAAATGTTTGTTCGGCTGATGCAACCTCTGAGTAATACACAGACATGTTTGCAACACAAATATTCATTCTTGCTACTATGAGCGCTTTAGTTAAACTGTGTGATACCATATTTAAGCTTTTTCAGTCTGCTTTTCTTGTGTGTCCATAGTAAGTAGATAATTTCTACTGACGGCATTTTGAAGAGTTCTGTTAGCTGCCTTATGTTTATGCCAACTTTTTTGCCCCCTAGGCAATGTACACAAGAATGAAGTTGAGTCAGAACTCTGGAACCACATTCCGCACTGAAGTCAGGTAAGCAGACGAGACTCCCTTGTTGAATGTTAGTTTTCATGACGGTGTGAAAACGTTTCATCTACTTTGCTTTTAATTTTCATGACGGTGAGAAAACGTTTCATCTATTCTGTTTTTGAACAAAGTTCTACTGACCTTTAAAAAAATTGGGAAACCTTGTATATCGGGAATTTTAGTTTTTAAAGCCTTGGACAAGTTTTTGTTTTGAGTTGCCATTAATAACCCTTAAATTCCAATATTAAAAGCTGTATGATGTTTCAAACTTAAAACTTTAGTACCTATAATTTTGCATTTGTTGTCTGCTAATTTGGGGAACTTAATTTTAACTATATTTTGTCTATTCTAAAATTAGTTCCTAATCTACTTCAAACTCAACGCTGCTTAAGAGAAGTACTCAGTGTAGTCTTTTTTGTAACTGTCCGTCAATTAAACACTCTAGAAAGCACCATTTACTGTTTAAATGATAAATGCTATGAATTCTGAGTCTGTTTTAGAAAGCCTCAGAATACCATAAAAAACCTTTACGATTTTAACAATATAAAAATCTATGTAAATTTTGCATGAAATATATTGTTTTTGAGAAAGGCTGGAAACACTTCTTTGCAGTTACCTGGAGATCTACAATGAAAAGGTAAAGGACCTGCTCAAACGGGAAAGCACCCAACACAACCTCAGGGTGAGGGAACACCCGAAACTCGGACCCTACGTGCAGGGTGAGTTTTTGCGTTTTGACGTTGCCGTCGGGGAGTGCTTTTCGACTGTCTTAACTCTGTGTCCGTTCCGTAGACTTGTCTCGCCATCTCGTCATGGACTACTCTGACGTGCAGGAATTGATGGCACGGGGAAACGCTCACAGGTACGTGTCCGCTTTTCTTTCTTCCTTTATTTTATTTACCTTCAAGATGTAAGTAAGCATTGCAGAGAGGGAAGTGGTTGTAACACGGACCGAAACAAAACTATAACATGTGGCAATATACCAATAAGTGTTGGTCTGATGATGACACAGTCTGAGGCGCTTTTAAAAGGCACGTGATCTGTGATTGAGGCTATGGGAGCGGGAAGCTGGTTCCAGTCACAGGCTGTAGATGGTACGAAGAAGCGGCAATATTTTATTTATTTATTTGAGTCATTACAGAGGGGAGGGGCAAAACATTACAATGTGGAAAACAAAGGTAGTACAAATAGGCTGAGAAAACATGAGTGGTCAAGGTTCACATTAACAAATTGGTTGGTTGTTGCATTGTTCAATCAATCGATGGACAATATTGAGACTAAATGTGCGGCAAGGTGCTCTAGCTTTGTGAATTCACTCTGTCTAGAAGATATTTTTTAGTTGCACTCAATGTCTTCTTTTTTTTTCTGGGTTCTTATAAGATTTTTGAACGAGGTTAACATCTTGAAAACCAGAGGGCTTTGTCGTTCGTTCTTGTTATCAGCTATGCTGTGGGAGGGACTGTTAGGATTAGCTCTTTTTCAAGCCTTGTGTATTGATTAATTAAATAATTCATTAATTTCTTTCATGCACTCGCAAACATATACGAAATTTCTGTACCCTCCGAGCACAGAGAGGTTATTCTAGTTCTGCAAAATAACCAACTGGTCATGGAGGACCTGGAACAAGAAATAGCATATTTGGATTTGTTAACTTCAGTAAAGACCGTACGCTGCGACGCTGAGATGCGAGATTGGCACTCTTTTGTACATTACTTGACTCTCATAGCCCACCTGCTGTTTGTTGTCACATTAAGGCTTGTTCCCACACTTGCGTTTGCTTAGGACCAGATTCTTGCAATCTTTTATGACAAGAGAACATGCTGGCATCATCTACAAGGTGACCCTGGAACTGCATTTTATTAGAGCGAAGGTTTTCCAGTATTTGCGAGATCAAGTGTACATAATGTCTGTGAAAAATGGTCATGTAAAAGTTTTAAATCTCCCCCCAAAAAAATTTGGCACAAGAAAAGAGAAAATATGCGGAAATGCCAAATGTTCCACAGCTATCCGATAGATGGCTCCGAATCGTTCTCTCATCGTAAGAGACTTTAGGAGGTTTTAAGGTGCCCGGTCGTAAGCAGTTGCAAGTGTGGGAACCAACCTTCAGAATTGCTGCGCCAATTTTTTCACAACCAAAGATTTTACCATTCGAACGACAGCACATAGTGATGACCATTTACATCAAGTGTGGGTCACAGGTGTTCCTTGGGTCTTGCAAGATCTAGCAAACGGTAAAAATAAAAATAAACACTCTTTTGTTAATGAACATTGTTTTGTTTTCAGAACGACTGCGTCAACGGCCATGAACGATACCAGCAGTAGGTCGCACGCCATCTTCACTCTCAACTTCACCCAGGTGAGGATGAAGTTAATCTGATCCTCGGCTCTCGTTTTTCGACCGTCTGTCACCACTCCTGACAGGTGTTGCCAACGACCGTTTCGCTTTTTCAGGCCAAGTTTGTCCGGGATCTGCCCAGCGAGACCGTCAGTAAAGTCAACCTGGTTGATCTTGCTGGCAGGTAGGTTGGAGTTTTACATTGTCTTGCAACATTTACTTTATTTTGAGTGTCTTTAGTTCTATAGATACTGGACTATGTGCATGCAGCTTATTTACTCGTGGAATAATCGGCTCCTCCGATGCAACTTTTGAGAAAAAGGTTTCAGTTTGTTTCTCGTACAAAATAGTTTGTTGCTGTGTAGGACAAAAATAAATGATAATTGTTTATCGTAAAAAAAAAAAAATTGGAAGCCTATTTGCGGTGATATTCCTTGAGGAAAATTATGCTGCAGGAATTCGAGGTTATTTTATTTGCGGGTTAAATCTAGCAGAAACATTACTGATGTATATACAGAAATATCTTCCTGCATTTCTTGTTCCACTTAGACTGCCCAACAAAACAGCGAGATCTTTCAAGTTTTGGCAAAATCTACCTAAATCGTTCTCACATATTCTTCATGCAGTACCACTGGCAGCATCCATTATCTCATGTTTGTTCAAGGAGCATTTTATATTTGCCGCTACTTTAGGTGAAGATATAATACCTTTTCATGGACATGAAATAAACTCTCTTAAACTAGTGCACTGAGTGCATGTTGTAATTTTTGTATTGCAAACCTATTTTTTGTTGTAATGGTTTGTTCTGGGATACATTGTGTGTAGGAGAAAAAGTTACATAAGCATGATCATGCTGACAACTATCATGGAGCACAAAATCTGTAGAATGTCAACCACCTGTCACGTGATGTCAGGATATCACGTGACACCATGACAGCATGATGTCCCTATGGGCTATAGCCTTTGGGGGCTATGGTCCCATGGATCCTGTGTGTGAAATGTAATGCTAGAATCTGACATTGGAACATAACGGTGTTCTCAGAGAAAGCGAGCATACAAGCACATTTTATGTTAACATTTCCTGTTATGTTCTTGGTTAGCGAGCGTGCAGACTCCACCAAGGCCACTGGCCAGCGGTTAAAAGAAGGTGGTCACATCAACAAGTCCCTGGTCACACTAGGCACGGTCATCTCTGCTCTGGGTGAGCACCTCTTTGTTCCCAACTCAAGCTGAAAATATCCCTAGTCCCAGCATTTTGTTTTATTTATTTTGTTAAGTAGCCATGCAAACACAACGTGTCCCCCAAAAACATACAATGTTTCTTTACCGCTAAAGTAAACGACGCACTGCCAAGCACTTCTTCTCTGCCCAAACATAGCGCTAGTAGTCTGAACGAGATGTCAAAGTTTTAGAACTACAGTGAAACCCGTTCAGAACGAAACCACGTACAGCGAATTATTGTCGATATCGAACTCACAGAAAATTTAAATAAAAATGCATGTAAAAAGTACACTTTCTATAACAAACAACATATTGGCTATATCAAACTTTTTTCCCAGGGAAGGCTTCCAAAAACGCGCAAACAATCGTCTTCTAGCCTGTTCCTTCCCCCACTAAGAAGTAAGAAAGAAAAAAATTCCAAAAGCTCAAGTTGCAAACAAAATTGAGCAAAGAGAAGTGATTCAGAAGGGAAGAAAGCTAAAAAATACACTCTGCTCGAATGCACAGAAAAGAAAATACTTTTCATCCCAAAGCGTTTGCCCTCGAAGAGAAGCAATTCAGAAAAAAAGATAAGCTAAAAAAGAAAACAAATCTGCAAACATGGAAAAAAAAAAAAAGCTTTTTAGCGCTTTGTTACAAGGTGGTAGTGAAGAGATAAGAAAGAAAAGAAGCTCTTGCTTTACAACGAACGCATTGTGGACGTTCGTTGTAAATGGTTTTTGCTATATCGAACTGATCGTAGTGTTTCCCACAGTTCGTCATAAACGGGTTTGACTGTACTAACTTGCTATGTAAATCAAAAGTTGAGGGATTTTTTCAAATTTTAAATGGGAAAATGGGGCTTGTTCTTGGTAACTGGCGCCACTCAGCTCCATGTATAGTCGCCGACCGATTTTTCAGACTTCGCAGGGACCGAAAAGCGTCTGAATAATAGAGCAGTCCTAAAATCAGCAGATTAAGAAACCTGCCCTTATTACGCCTAAGCAGGCTTGAGAAAGCCGTCAATAGTGCAGTGCTTTAGGTTACGCCTCCACTTGCATTTGGCCACTTTCTATTAGCTTGAGAATTGCTGCTTTCTTTTCTAGCATCATGGTCGAAGTACTTTCTGCGCTTCTTAGCAACACTTAGCAGCTGACGGAAGAACAGTTGGAACCATGGCGTCCAAGCCAGCGTAGGCCGAAAACACAATTCACCGAGACGGAATGAGAGGTGCAAGTTCACAACTGCAGAATGGCGAACGAACAAAGCAAATTTGTAACAATTATGATAATAATGACACAGTTAGAGAAGAAAAAAAAAGTCGTAGCATAGCATTCTCTAGCGGTAGGACTTAGCAGACCTCAAGTAGCTTTGCCAAACCAAACAAAGCCAATCCATGTGCAGCCAACATAGAATCTAAAATGGCGGCTTCTCGGCAGTGTTTTCCCGCTGCTCGCTCGCTATGATTTTGTCTGAAAAATCTAACTTTCAGACCTCAAGCTATCTGAAACATCGGTCGAGTATATGCACTATTTCTATCGGGTAGGTCACGGTTCCTCCTTTAGGTCCAAAATATCGAACAAGTCCGAATTATCGGCTTCCCGAAAAATCGGTCGGCGACTGTATTTGAGGGTTCCGTTAACCGCCATTTTTCCATTAAAAATTTAAAAAAAAAATCTCTTATAGCTTTCGAATGATACAACGGTTACTAGTTCTGAAACGTTGACAACTGGTCCACACTGCTAGCACTACATTGGCGCTGAGAATGAACTTTCGGCAATGCATGATTAATTTTATTGTAAAATATTTTTCTAACTTTTTGTTTGACTTTTACCAAGTTTCAAACAAACTAGATGAATCAGTTTCTCTGAGGTTTTACTTGATACTACGGTTTTTCATGGTGATGGCATTATATGGCAAGTGTATGCCAACCAGGAGTTCTCCCCAGGAATTTCTGAGAGGTGGACATTACCGGGGAGGGGAGCGTTCGCATTTTTGTTAGGTTTTTTAATTCGTCGCATGGTTATCCCCCCCCCCCCCTTCCCACCCCAAACACTGCCGGCAGCGCGCCGCTGAGATAGAAAAAGAAGAAAAGAAACGCGCCGGCGCCTGCGCTCTCTGTTTGACCCAGTGTGACAGTGGCGGCATTCCAGCGATGTGATAGCGAACGATAACATGGCGGTGCGCGGACCTGCTGAGTACGACGGCGACGGTCTGCAGCCATGTGCAGCAGGCAAAATCGCATCGTCATCCCGCGACATTAAAAAAAAATCAGCAGAACCCATCCTTTGGGAATGATTATCTACGTTAATGCGAATAGCATCAAACGGTGCGGAGTTATGCGCGTTCGTCAGGTGGCCGGCACACTCTAGAATATGCCAGCCCACTCTTGAGGCGATTCTAAATTTGTTGACACTTTCACAGCCCTGCGCACGATCTCCGCAGCCCAGCACGTGCGTTTGTGTCACTTAGGAAGGCGAGCAAAGCACGCGCCTATATGCACAAACACTCAAAATGGTACCGACCAGACTTTCTGGCGTCTCAGCTCAGTCTCAACCAACGGTACTCCTAAACGGTTGTTTATATCTTTACCATAGGACGCGCTTTACAGCGCTGTCACAGCTACCGGTGCGCGCGCGTTCCATGCACGAGGGCTCATTCCGCTCTCGTGAGGCTGGGCTGACGGCCGCTACATCACCCTCTCCCGAGCGCGGGAGAGGGTGAGCTGCGGGAGAGGGTGAGGGAGATGGAACGCCGCTGCACCGGTAGCTGTGACAGCGCTGTACGCGCGTCTCTATGGTAAAGATATAAACAACCGTTTAGAGTGCGTTGAATGACTGCCTTCATAGCTCTGTGGTTAGCGCGTCTGCCTGCTGATCAAAGGGTCAACGGTTCGAATCCCAGCCGGCGCCGGGTCTTTGGGGCGAAGCTCCTGCCATGGCTCTGTCCCTCCCTCTGTATGTAGCCACTTCAAGTTTAGTTTATGAATGGCTCAAGAGATGGCGTGTTCCGGAATTAACTTTATGTAGAGATGACAGATGGCGCTTAGCTCATGTTGCGGAGCGGAGAGCGCGCAAGGCGGCGGCAGCGCGCTCGCAGACAGAATCCAGCCGTGCGAGAGCGAGAGGCCGAAGCATGTCGTCAGGCTGCGCGTCGACGCCGCCAAGATCCGGCCGTGCGAGAGCGGGAAGCCGAATCGCGTCGTCAGTCTGCTCGGCGACGCCGCCAAGATCCGGCCGTACGAGTGGGAAGCCGAAGCGGCACGGCAGCGTCGCCAAGATCCGGCCGTACGAGAGCGGGAAGCCGAAGCGGCACGGCAGCGGCGCCAAGAGGATCTGCAGAACGTCAGGGAACGGGAAGCGGCAAGAAAGCGCGCGTATCGGCAGGCAGACCCCGATGCAGCGAGAGCTCGTGAGGCGTCTGCAAAACGCATCAGGCGAGCTCAGCCCGAAGGTGCCGACGCGCGGTTTAAGCGAGACTTTCTAGACGTTTCGTTCGGCCATAGCTGTGGTGTGTGTGATAGATTGTGGTTTGTATACACACACACACAGTGTTTCTCACGTCTTTACATGGCGATGAGTGGGCGAATTAACGGAAGAATCGCTGGTTTACCGACGATTCACTCCGGAGCTTCGCCCACTCATCATCATTCACCACGGTGAATATGCTGCAGACTTTTTATTTATTTATCGATGCATGCGGCGTGGAGGTTAGATAGCCAGATAGATAGATAGATAGATAGATAGATAGATAGATGCATAGACGAAAAGTCGTTGAAGTATCCAAAGAATGCTATTCGCATTAAAAAAAGAGCGGTGAGCGTCAGTTGGAGCGGTGGGCGACCAGTCGGAGTGGTGGGCGGCGAACCACTGCCGCCCACCGTGGGAGAACCCTGATGCCAACCCTCAAGATTTTTTTACAGTTGGAAGAAACCTATAGTACAGAAAGTTATATCTCTGCGATCACAGTTCCAAAAATTCCCTAGAAATAGGGAATTATCCCTACAATTGTCAGCAGTCTTTGAATGTTTTCTGAAAGCTTCCAGGCTCCTAGGAACACAGTCTGGGAACCCATAGCTTCATAGTACAAATGTCTATTTTAGCCTGAAAAAAAGCTTTTCTCAGATAAATTTTAATTTTTCATTTTTTTAATGTCGGTGATATAGTCAGTGAACTAAAGTCTTTGCTCATTCTTAATGGTTTCAGTGTGTTGCTTGACCAGAGTAATTAATATATTCGTTTTTAGGTTTCTGGTTAACAAATAACATATGTGGCACTGCCAGATGTATTTGAGCACTTTGATTAATATTTGTGGTGCGTAGTAATCGATTGGTAATGACTATTTTGACGTCCACTTTCAAAATAATTTTGAATATTATTTTGACGTTTGTGATGCCACTTCTGAAGATCTGAAAATATTTTCAGACATTTTAACGTCCCCGTCTAAATACTTTTTGTAATTATTTCAGCGTCTCCAACTTAGAACTTTGGAGCTTCAGAGTCCGAACTGGGAGTGATTGAAGGTGACGGTCAAAAATGTCATCTTGCTTGCAGGCAGCGTCATGCGGTTCAACACGCGATTTTCCGAAAAACAAATGTTTTGCATTCAATTGCTGTTTTATAACCTTTTAAATAATGTAAAATGCAAAAAAAAATAAAAAAAGCTTAAATTACATTACATTAGTTATTAGGCCACACGTAATGTTTGCTTGGTTGTGCCAAACATTACAGAATGTGCAACCGCTGCTTTTTATGATTTATTTAATCTGATTTATATAGACAAAGGAGTTGAATGCACGTGTCATAAAATTTGCAGTTAATTAGGAAAAGTGTGTATCTCATACAACCAGCATCAAAACCGGTCAAGAAACATTAAGGAGGCAATGTTTGCATCTCACAACCTTTTATTTAACATCCCAGTCGTTTTGTGGTCAACTCGCTTCGTTCTGCATGAACCAAACAGAAAATATAAACTAAACAATGATCTACACGAAACTCGGTTAAAAACATGGTGGGAGCCAGATGCAAAGCAAGACAGCAGCCACACGGAACGCGCTCAGCACGATATAGAGGCACAAAAAGCGTGCCAAATTTCTCAGTGTTACGTAGTGTACGCACTTCACATTTGTCACGTGCAGGCAAGACAGAGGGATATCCAGCTCTCCTTTGTTGTAGATTCAAAATTTTAAGTGATGCATGCCAAGATGCGAGCTCAGAACGCTCAGAGTCACGTCCGAAAGGATCAACTCTCAAACCAGTCCCACACTGCCAACTAGGACAAAGTTCTTAAGCATGCAACACAGAATCCGTCAAAACGCCTCAACACAACACCATCACTAAACAGAGTGAAGCTCAAAACAGCTACCACTGTGACGCTGGCTGCAGGCTGCTGCATTGAAGGAGGACGTGCGAAATAATAAAGCCATCTATTTTGACGTTTACACAGTGGCGTTGCAGCACCTTGCGACATAGTCACTGCCTAACCGATTCCACTTAAATAATGCCGTTTGCTGATAGCCAGCAAGGCGCTTTGAGGCAGGCCGTAGCTGTCGCAGAAGGTCTTAAATCACCGCTGTGCCTTTTTTTTTTGTGCGTCAGACATTGTGCGTTTGCGAGAGAAGAAAGGACCAATGTGACAGCTTGTGGCATTTCTCCAGCCAGCTCGGGAATGAAAGTACAAAGAACAACAAGAGCGGTAGAAGCGACAGCTGCGTGAGAGCTAGTCCACGGAAATTTCGCAATACCCTGTTTTTTTCTGCACAGAATGTGTACTAGGGCCATTTTTTAGAGAAAATCGTTTTGAACGAGCGTCATAACTGGCGTCATGAACAAGCGACATGCTGGGAGAGTTAAGCACGTTAAGGTTATATGTAAAGATTACATCAAGTTTGAGCCCCGAAGGGCCTCAAACCTGGGTCAGCGCAGTAGCATCAGATACTATTCATTTTCATTCATTCATTTGTTTATTTTCTGTGGTCATGAACAGCTTGATGCCTTGATAATGATGCACAACAAAATTTTTACAGGTTAGTTGCAAAAGTCTTATACTATAACCACTGAGCTACTAAGCACAGCTGATCTGGAGAGGCAACCACTTTTATTTGTATGCAGGCGTTCGGGGTAGAGCGGCAGGTCTTGAATGCAAACAATACAATAAAATGATCAATAAAATGAGTAAAACATTAAAAATGAATACAAAAATATAAAAATAAAATGAATTGAAAGAATAAAAGAAAATAATGAAATATACAAATAAAACAAAGGAAGATAATAAGAATAATAAAATAGACAAATACACACACGTAAAATTCCGAGACAAGCGCCTCCCTGCACGCAAGTCAAATTGCCTGCAAAGTGGGGGGGGCGCTATCCGGAACGGCACCAAAATTCAAAATGGCGACGACAAAATTTTTCTCGCCAGAGAAAAGAAAAAAGCGCAGTGCACACAGATTTAACATTTTATTTATCTCTGAGAACAGACTTTATTAGGCCAAAGATTTGTCACTGCTATGTTAATCACTTTCAAAACCATCAAAAGACCCAGTCGGCCGCAAGAAAAAGTTCGCAGCATTCCGCGATGTTTCCCAACTGCATGCCATTGGCTATTTTGACAGCTTCTTCAGAAAGAAGCCGGTTGCTAATGGCTCATTCTGCACTTCTTTCAGCGCTCAGGTATTAAAAGAGCGCGCTCGTTCACGCATTCACTGAACACCGGCGCGTTGTTACTTAGCTTCGTCGAACTTTGGCTTTCCCGTAGTTTGACTGCTGCAGCAAATTGTCAAAATTCTTGTCCCATCCCCGTATCCGGTCGAGGCTTGATGTGGCGAGACGTCTGGTGTACGTCTTTCCGCTTTCACAATGCCATTGGACGACCTCGATTTCCTTTGCCACTGTGTAAGAATGCATAGCCGACCTGACACCCCCAAAACAAAGCGACAATGACGCGTAGGGACCGGGCTGATCGGGCTGCAAAGTAGAGATTGGATTGGATTGAATTCTTGGACTGAACTGAACTTCACAGGCCAGTGTTGCCCTGGGCGCAGTCAGCGCAGTGCGTGATACGGGTGCGGAGCGGGGAGGGGGCGCTTGCCGGAACGGCGCGGAAATGTGAAATTAGCGGTGAAGTTGGGGGGGGGCTCTTGCACGGGTGGGGGCGCTT
>JAZHYW010043224.1:0-13218 GCA_037355805.1 Ixodes ricinus
AATCGCCAAAGAGACCTATTGCTAAATCACCCAAGCATCAAGAAGAATGCTGGGAATGTAGGTATATGTGCCGCACGTGCTGGCATCTACAGCAGCACCTGCTCTAAAGCAAAAGCCTAGAACAAATGGCATTTTGTATGCATATTCGTCAATGTCTTATTTTGGTTATTTCCTTCTAATCTTTTATGCAAGGAAGGCAAGCGCATGTAGCGCGTAGACATACATTCCCTGCATTCTTCTTGATGCTTGATTAATTTAGCAACAAATCTATCGAAGGTAGCAGTTGTTAAATTATTTAAAGGATGAGGTCAACCTTGCTCGGGCGTAGAAATGCCTCATCGAGTGCCTAGGTTGGTATAGTGTCTTTTTTGTTGCTTTTGCTTGGGAATGTGTAACTTGTGGAACTTAAAATGATATAATTGTGGAGATTTGTTAGGAGGACTAAGATTCCTTAATGAAGCTGAAATTCCAGAAAAGGTTAATGCCTTACCTTCAAGTCTCAGAACCATATTTAGCATGAAATGCTACACTAATTTTCATAGGCAGAATGCGCACATTTTCACATGTGCACACAGAGGCACAATATGAGTTCAAAAGAATTTAAAAAAGATTACTGACAGAATGCTATCTGGCAGTGTTGTTGGGTTGCAATGACCATTTAGATATATAGGTAGTATTTATTAATGAAAACGTTCAGCCTTTCCACTCTCGTGAAGAAGGAAGACCAGCGGAGCTGTACTCAATACACTGTGTGCTTCTTCTTCGTCGTCGTCTGTTTTTCGCGCTGTTTCCTACATTGAATTCCCACCAACGCGCCCAAGTATCCATTCTTCTATTATAGCTGGAAGGGTTGCCACCATCTATGAGCGATGGTGGAAACCATACTGGTTGTGTGCTTGCCGCCGTCGCTGATAGATGGCGGTACTTGTCCAGGTAGGTTTGTGTCGTCATACACGGACACGATCCTGGGGAACTCGCCCTTAACAGCTCCGCTGTAAAAACTTCCAGATTGATATTTCAATCGTTGCACACCAAGCTTCGTTATCATGTTTGCTGCAGATTTGCTCCAGATTTGCTCCGTTTTGGTAGTATGTAAAGCTACTTTATAGTTGAATTTAGATTGAGTGAGTGATGCACGTTAACAACCCCATGTCAGCACTTGTACTGAACTGGTGAAGTGGCCGTTCTACAGATGAGATGTCAAAAACCATTTTAAGTGAGTCTAGCTTTCCACTCTCTAAACTTCCATACAACAACCGCTTGACTTTCTAGGGCAGCCCTTGTGGCTGAAATATTTTTTCTAAAAGGTCGAACAGTGTGGGCATCTTTAAAGTGTCTTAGATAGCTGTAACACTGCCAAAAACAGCTAAAACGATAGTGGGAAACGTAATGCATGTCTATGCATGCTCCATTCAGTCTGTTTGACTGTATTCACTTCATGTGACAACACTTGTGTGACTGCACTGGGGTAAATCTGTCTCATGTGTCACAGGTGACTGCACAACAGGCCGGTAGCGAAGAACTGGGCAGAGAAAGGGTGAAGGAGTTCACCTTTGATTACTCATACTGGTCAGTGAGCCAGAAAGATCCTCACTTCGTGACTCAAGAACAGGTGCGTATTCAAACCCATTGAGGGAAGGATATTTTTCGCTGAGACCCCAGGCCCTTTGAATCCAGTACAACTTCATTATAATGAAGTCAGTTTGCAGATTAAGTTTACCTCTTCTACTTTGTTCACATTTGGTTTACATGCCAATCCTGCAAATACCTGCACTTATCGGCATTACCGCAGGCTTGCTTCAATGTGAAGAAGAGGCGTGGTGTGCTTGTAACGCTGGTGTATGCAGCGAACTACTCCCATAGTAGTAAAAACATTGGCATAAAAACATTAACATTGACAAATGCCCAACCTCCAGCAGGCATTTCATGCCTTCCACCATGCGTCATCTGTGCACGCGTGTACGAGTTGCCCTTTTTGGTTTTCACTACAGCTCGTGCCTGCGACTTTCGTGGCAGAAAAAGTGCGCTCGAAGAAATTGGAATGATTCCACAAGCGCGTTGCAAAGCTAGGCGTCGTTAACGACGCAAAATATTGGAAGGTGGCTACTGCTGCAGACAGACGGCACGTTCAAAGTAACGAGAAAGGACTTCCTTACTTTACAGCTGAAATAATGCATTCTTTTTTAACCTCAGTACCTAATATGTAATGTAAGTGCTCACAAAAACTTACGTGGGAACTGCATGATTTTCTTTTTTTCATGCAGCGCTGTACTGGATGAAGCTGAACAACGGCTCCTTGACGTAGCACTTCCGGTTGGTTTGTTGAGTGCTACGTCACAAAACCGTTGCTCGGCTTCTGCCAGGATAGCGCTCCCATGAAAAAACACACATTTGGCACGTTTTGCTTAGGTTTGGTGAGCACTGTACTTAGCTACTTTTTGAGCGAGTAACGGTATTTAGTTAACTTTTTTCAGTAACATGTACATGTCTGCTTGTCAGTGACTCTAGAGCGGTAGGTACATTGTGCAGCCTGGAGATATAAGAGTTTTTTTTTTCTCTTGTGCTTCAAACAAGGTCTTTCAAGACTTGGGTCAAGAGGTGGTGGATAATGCATTTGAAGGCTACAACGCTTGCATTTTTGCCTACGGCCAGACCGGCTCCGGCAAGACGTTTACAATGATGGGATCCCCGGTGAGTAGGCCGTTGTCAGTTGTCCGGCCGTTCGCTGGCATGAGACGGATAGAATGTTTGAGCTTTAGTTTGTTACTGTTTCAGGACAACGAGGGTCTTATTCCACGTATATGTCAGGTAAGTTATTAAATGCACGTTTCATGCCATTTTCTCGATGCACAAGTGTTATAAAAAAGTTTCTTTAAATTAATTTTTTTAGGACACATTTTAACAATTTTTTTACTACATTGACCTCAGGTCGTTTATGGGGAAGATGAGGGGTGAGAGACAAAAATTTAAGCAACAAGTTTTATGCGTTTAGTGACCTCTACGTAGATAGTGCGACGTGCCCACATTGTTTGTTTTCGCCCGAGATAATTCTGGAAAAGCAGGGAGAAACGTTTGGTGTGAGCACCTTCGTGCACTCGTACTTATGTGAACGCTGATCTCGGCTTTCTCACATGTTGTGTAGACGTGTTTGAGGCAACCTACGAAGGTGTTATGTGAGATATTGCCATGTATGGCATCAGCTTACATGCAATTTTGGGATACCTGAAATCCTGAACCCATGATTTCTCAAAATCCTGATTCTGCAAAAATATATTTTTGTCAGAAAAAATTAGAATAAATGCATAAACCTGGGCAGTAAAGTTAAACGCTGAGTCAAAACAAAAAGACAACTTATATCTGTGTTAACTGTGTTGGTCAGATTACACAGCTTTGAAGTATACTTTTAGTGTGCAAATGTTTGTTCGGCTGATGCAACCTCAGAGTAATACACAGACATGTTTGCAACACAAATATTCATTCTTGCTACTATGAGCGCTTTAGTTAAACTGTGTGATACCATATTTAAGCTTTTTCAGTCTGCTTTTCTTGTGTGTCCATAGTAAGTAGATAATTTCTACTGACGGCATTTTGAAGAGTTCTGTTAGCTGCCTTATGTTTATGCCAACTTTTTTGCCCCCTAGGCGATGTACACAAGAATGAAGTTGAGTCAGAACTCTGGAACCACATTCCGCACTGAAGTCAGGTAAGCAGACGAGACTCCCTTGTTGAATGTTAGTTTTCATGACGGTGTGAAAACGTTTCATCTACTTTGCTTTTAATTTTCATGACGGTGAGAAAACGTTTCATCTATTCTGTTTTTGAACAAAGTTCTACTGACCTTTAAAAAAATTGGGAAACCTTGTATATCGGGAATTTTAGTTTTTAAAGCCTTGGACAAGTTTTTGTTTTGAGTTGCCATTAATAACCCTTAAATTCCAATATTAAAAGCTGTATGATGTTTCAAACTTAAAACTTTAGTACCTATAATTTTGCATTTGTTGTCTGCTAATTTGGGGAACTTAATTTTAACTATATTTTGTCTATTCTAAAATTAGTTCCTAATCTACTTCAAACTCAACGCTGCTTAAGAGAAGTACTCAGTGTAGTCTTTTTTGTAACTGTCCGTCAATTAAACACTCTAGAAAGCACCATTTACTGTTTAAATGATAAATGCTATGAATTCTGAGTCTGTTTTAGAAAGCCTCAGAATACCATAAAAAAACCTCTATGATTTTAACAATATAAAAATCTATGTAAATTTTGCATGAAATATATTGTTTTTGAGAAAGGCTGGAAACACTTCTTTGCAGTTACCTGGAGATCTACAATGAAAAGGTAAAGGACCTGCTCAAACGGGAAAGCACCCAACACAACCTCAGGGTGAGGGAACACCCGAAACTCGGACCCTACGTGCAGGGTGAGTTTTTGCGTTTTGACGTTGCCGTCGGGGAGTGCTTTTCGACTGTCTTAACTCTGTGTCCGTTCCGTAGACTTGTCTCGCCATCTCGTCATGGACTACTCTGACGTGCAGGAATTGATGGCACGGGGAAACGCTCACAGGTACATGTCCGCTTTTCTTTCTTCCTTTATTTTATTTACCTTCAAGATGTAAGTAAGCATTACAGAGAGGGAAGTGGTTGCAACACAAACCGAAACAAAACTATAACACGTGGCAATATACCAAAAAGTGTTGGTCTGATAATGACACAGTCTGAGGCACTTTTAAAAGGCACGTGATCTGTGATTGAGACTATGGGAGCGGGAAGCTGGTTCCAGTCACAGGCTGTAGATGGTACGAAGAAGCGGCGGTATTTTATTTATTTATTTGAGTCATTACAGAGGGGAGGGGCAAAACATAACAATGTGGAAAACAAAGGTAGTACAAATAGGCTGAGAAAACATGAGCGGTCAAGGTTCACATTAACAAATTGGTTGGTTGTTGCATTGTTCAATCAACCGACAGACAATATTGAGACTAAATGTGCGGCAAGGTGCTCTAGCTTTGTGAATTCACTCTGTTTAGAAGATATTTTTTAGTTGCACTCAATGTCTTCTTTTTTTTTCTGGGTTCTTATAAGATTTTTGAACGAGGTTAACATCTTGAAAACCAGAGGGCTTTGTCGTTCGTTCTTGTTATCAGCTATGCTGTGGGAGGGACTGTTAGGATTAGCTCTTTTTCAAGCCTTGTGTATTGATTAATTAAATAATTCATTCATTTCTTTCATGCACTCGCAAACATATACAAAATTTCTGTACACTCCTAGCATAGAGAGGTTATTCTAGTTCTGCAAAATAACCAACTGGTCATGGAGGACCTCGAACAAGAAATAGCATATTTGGAGTTGTTAACTTCAGTAAAGACCGTACACTGCGACGCGAGATGCGAGATCGGCACTCTTTTGTACATTACTTGACACTTGTAGCCCACCTACTGTTTGTTATCACATTAAGGCTTGTTCACACACTTGCGTTTGCTTAGGACCACATTCTTGCAATCTTTTATGACAAGAGAACATGCTGGCACCATCTACAAGGTGACCCTGGAACTGCATTTTATAAGAGCGAAGGTTTTGCAGTATTTGCGAGATCAAGTGTACATAATGTCTGTGAAAGATGGTCATGTAAAAGTTTTAAATCACCCCCCCCCCCAAAAAAAAAAAAAATTATGCACAAGAAAAGAGAAAATATATGGAAATGCCAAATGTTCCACAGCTATCTGATAGATGGCTTCGAATTGTTCTCTCATCGTAAGAGACTTTAGGAG
Source organism: Ixodes ricinus (assembly GCA_037355805.1). Taxonomy (NCBI): domain Eukaryota; kingdom Metazoa; phylum Arthropoda; class Arachnida; order Ixodida; family Ixodidae; genus Ixodes; species Ixodes ricinus. Next base: position 5,765 of record JAZHYW010043224.1, read on the forward strand.
GTTTTAAGGTGCACGGTCGTAAGCAGTTGCAAGTGTGGGAACCAACCTTCAGAATTGCTGCGCCAATTTTTTCACAACCAAAGATTTTACCATTCGAGCGACAGCCCATAGTGATGACCATTTACATCAAGTGTGGGTCACAGGTGTTCCTTGGGTCTTGCAATATCTAGCAAACGGTAAAATAAAAAATAAACACTTTTGTTTATGAACATTGTTTTGTTTTCAGAACGACTGCGTCAACGGCCATGAACGATACCAGCAGTAGGTCGCACGCCATCTTCACTCTCAACTTCACCCAGGTGAGGATGAAGTTAATCTGATCCTCGGCTCTCGTTTTTTCGACCGTCTGTCACCACTCCTGACAGGTGTTGCCAACGACCGTTTCGTTTTTCAGGCCAAGTTTGTCCGGGATCTGCCCAGCGAGACCGTCAGTAAAGTCAACCTGGTTGATCTTGCTGGCAGGTAGGTTGGAGTTTTACATTGTCTTGCAACATTTACTTTATTTTGAATGTCTTTAGTTTTATAGATACTGGACTATGTGCATGCAGCTTATTTACTCGTGGAATAATCGGCTCCTCCGATGCAACTTTTGAGAAAAAGGTTTCAGTTTGTTTCTCGTGCAAAATAGTTTGTTGCTATGTAGGAAAAAAACAAATGACAATGGTTTATCGTAAAAAAAAAAAATTGGAAGACTATTTACGGTGATATTCCTTGAGGAAAATTATGCTGCAGGAATTCGAGGTTATTTTATTTGCGGGTTAAATCTAGCAGAAACATTACGGATGTATATACAAAAATATCTTCCTGCATATCTTGTTCCACTTAGACTGCCCCAACAAAACAGCGAGATCTTTCAAGTTTTGGCAAAATCTACTAAATCATTCTCACATATTCTTCATGCAGTACCACTGGCAGCATCCATTATCTCATGTTTGTTCAAGGGAGCATTTTATATTTGCCGCTACTTTAGGTGAAGATATAAAACCTTTTCATGGACATGAAATAAACTCTCTTAAACTAGTGCACTGAGTGCATGTTGTAATTTTAATGCGAATAGCATTCTTTGGATACTTCACACACTTTTCGTCTATGTATCTATCTGGCTATCTAACCTCTTACGCCGCGGGTCGATAAATAAATAAAAAAGACCGGCGCCGGCTGGGATTCGAACCGTTGACCCTTTGATCAGCAGGCAGACGCGCTAACCACAGAGCTATGAAGGCAGTCATTCAACGCACTCTAAACACTTGTTTGTATCTTGTCATCGCGCAGTCGCTCGCATGACGAGGGCTCATTCCGCTCTTCGTGAGGCTGAGCACGGCCGCTAGCTCACCCTCTCCCGCGCTCGGGAGAGGGTGATGTAGCGGCCGTGACTCAGCCTCACGAGAGCGGAATGAGCCCTCGTGCATGGAACGCGCGCGCACCGTAGCTGTGACAGCGCTGTAAAGCGCGTCCTATGGTAAAGATATAAACAACCGTTTAGAGTACCGTTGGTTGAGACTAGCTGAGACGCCAGAAAGTCTGGTCGGTACCATTTTGAGTGTTTGTGCGTATGGCGCGTGCTTTGCTCGCCTTCCTAAGTGACACAAATGCACGTGCTGGGCTGCGGAGATCGTGCGCAGGGCTGTGAAAGTGTCAACAAATTTAGAATCGCCTCAAGAGTGGGCTGGCGTATCTAGAGTGTGCCGGCCACCTGACGAACGCGCATAACTCCGCACCGTTTGATGCTATTCGCATTAACGTAGATAATCATTCCCAAAGGATGGGTTCTGCTGATTTTTGTATTGCAAACCTATTTTTTGCTGTAATGGTTTGTTCTGGGATACATTGTGTGTATGAGAAAAAAGTTACATAAGCATGATCATGCTGACAACGATCGTGGTGCACAAAATGTGTAGAATGTCAACCACCTGTCACGTGATGTCAGGATATCACGTGGCACCATGACAGCATGATGTCCCTATGGGCTATAGCCTTTGGGGCTGTGGTCCCATGGATCCTGTGTGTGAAATGTAATGCTGGAATCTGACATTGGAACATAACGGCATTCTCAGAGAAAGCGAGCATACAAGCACATTTTATGTTAACATTTCCTGTTATGTTCTTGGTTAGCGCAGCGTGCAGACTCCACCAAGGCCACTGGCCAGCGGTTAAAAGAAGGTGGTCACATCAACAAGTCCCTGGTCACACTAGGCACGGTCATCTCTGCTCTGGGTGAGCACCTCTTTGTTCCCAACTCAAGCTGAAAATATCCCTAGTCCCAGCATTTTGTTTTATTTATTTTGTTAAGTAGCCATGCAAACACAACGTGTCCCCCAAAAACATACAATGTTTCTTTACCGCTAAAGTAAACGACGCACTGCCAAGCACTTCTTCTCTGCCCAAACATAGCACTAGTAGTCTGAACGAGATGTCAAAGTTTTAGAACTACAGTGAAACCCGTTCAGAACGAAACCACGTACAGCGAATTATTGTCGATATCGAACTCACAGAAAATTTAAATAAAAATGCATGTAAAAAGTACTTTTTATAACAAACAACATATTGGCTATATCAAACTTTTTTCCCAGGGAAGGCTTCCAGAAACGTGCAAACAATCGTCTTCTAGCCTGTTCCTTCCCCCCACTAAGAAGTAGGAAAGAAAAAAAATTCCAAAAGCTCAAGTTTCAAACAAAATTGAGCAAAGAGAAGTGATTCAGAAGGGAAGAAAGCTAAAAAATACACTCTGCTCGAACGCACAGAAAAAAAATACTTTTCATCCCAAAGTGTTTGCCCTCGAAGAGAAGCAATTCAGAAAAAAAAATGAGCTAAAAAAAAAAAAAGCTTTTTAGCGCTTTGTTACAAGGTGGTAGTGAAGAGATAAGGAAAAGAGAAGCTCTTGCTTTACAACGAACGCATTGTGGACGTTCGTTGTAAATGGTTTTTGCTATATCGAACTAATCGTAGTGTTTCCTACAGTTCGTTATAAACGGGTTTGACTGTACTAACTTGTTATGTAATTCAAAAGTTGAGGGATTTTTTCAAATTTTAAATGGGAAAATGGGGCCCGTTCTTGGTAACTGGCGCCACTCAGCTCCATGTATCCTCGCCGACCGATTTTTCAGACTTCGCAGGGACCGAAAAGCGTCTGAATAATAGAGCAGTCCTAAAAATATTAAGAAACCTGCCCTTATTACACCTAAGCAGGCTTGAGAAAGCCATCAATAGTGCAGTGCTTTAGGTTACGCCTCCACTTGCATTTGGCCACTTTCTATTAGCTTGAGAATTGCTGCTTTCTTTTCTAGCATTGTTAAAGTGACCAGACGTCCCGATGTAGGCGGGACAGGTCCCGCTTTTCCGGCCGTGGTCCCGCTGTCCCGTCAGCGTGCTTGTGGGACGCCGTTTTGTCCCGCTTCGGCTCCCCCGAACGGCAAATAAATAAAAAAATATGGTTAAACGAAAGGATTGCACCAGTGAGAGGGTGCTTTCTCTTATGAAGGAGCAAGATGTGCTCCGCAGAGAAATGCTGTAGGTTAATTTGCCTATGAAATGTGAACATGGTATACAAAAATTAATACATTAATACTAGAATATTCCATCCAAATGTATTAGACGTGCATGCCAAACAGTACGCAAATTGCAAGAAAAGTAAATGCGCATGGTGTATACGAAATAATAAAGTAGTGCGATTCGTTACCGAAATTGAAACTTTTTCAAGTCTCGCAACGCAGCAATCCCCCCCCCCCCCTCACCCCTACGATACGCGTCCCGCTTTGGGGCCCGAGGAATATGGTCACTTTAAGCATTGTGGTCGAGTACTTTCCGCGCTTCTTAGCAACACTTAGCAGTGGCGGAGGAACAGTTGGGGCCATGACGTCCAACCCAGCGTAGACCGAAAATACAATTCATACAATTCACCGAGACGGAATGAGAGGTGCAAGTTCACAACTGCAGAATGGCGAACGAACAAAGCAAATTTGTAACAATTGTGATAATAATGATACACAGGTAGAGAGAAAAAAAAGTCGTAGCATAGCGTTCTCTAGCGGTAGGACTTAGCAGACCTCAAGTAGCTTTGCCAAGCCAAACAAAGCGAATCCATGTGCAGCCAACGTAGAATCTAAAATAGCGGCTTCTCGGCAGTGTTTTCCCGCTGCTCGCTCGCTATGATTTTGTCTGAAAAATCTAACTTTCAGACCTCAAGCTATCTGAAACATCGGTCGAGTATATGCACTATTTTTATCGGGTAGGTGACGATTCCTCCTTTAGGTCCAAAATAAAGAACAAGTCCGAATTATCGGCATCCGAAAAATCGGTCGGCGACTGTATTTGAGGGCTCCGTTAACCGCCATTTTTCCATTAAAAATTAAAAAAAAAATCGCTTATAGCTTTTGAATGATACAACGGTTACTAGTTCTGAAACTTTGACAACTGGTCCACACTGCTAGCACTACATTGGGGCTGAGAATGAACTTTTGGCAATGCATGATTAATTTTATTGTAAAATTTTTTTAAACTTTTTGTTTGACTTTTACCAAGTTTCAAACAAACTAGATGAATCAGTTTCTCTGAGGTTTTACTTGATACTACGGTTTTTCATGGTGATGGCATTATATGGCAAGTGTATGCCAACCAGGGTTCTCCCCAGGAATTTCCGAGAGGTGGACATTACCGAGGAGGGGAGCGTTCGCATTTTTGTTAGGTTTTTTAATTCGTCGCATGTTTATCCCCCCCCCCCTTCCCACCCCAAACACTGCCGGCAGCGCGCCGCTGAGATAGAAAAAGAAAAAAAAAGAAGAAAAGAAACGCGCCGAGCGCCCGCGCTCTCTGTTTGACCCAGTGTGACAGTGGCGGCATTCAGCGATGTGATAGCGAACGATAACATGGCGGTGCGCGGACCTGCTGAGTACGACGGCGACGGTCTGCAGCCATGTGCGCAGGCAAAATGGCATCGTCATCCCGTGACATTAAAAAAAAAAAAGAGTGGTGGGCGGTCAGTTGGAGCGGTGCGCGACCAGTCGGAGTGGTGGGCGGCGAACCACTGCCGCCCACCGTGGGAGAACCCTGATGCCAACCCTCAAGATTTTTTTACAGTTGGAAGAAACCTATAGTACAGAAAGTTATATCTCTGCGATCACAGTTCCAAAAATTCCCTAGAAATAGGGAATTATCCCTACAATTGTCAGCAGTCTTTGAATGTTTTCTGAAAGCTTCCAGGCTCCTAGGAACACAGTCTGGGAACCCATGCTTCATAGTACAAATTTCTGTATTTTAGCCGAAAAAAAAAAAAGCTTTTTCTCAGATAAATTTCAATTTTTCATTTTTTTAATGTCGGTGATATAGTCAGTTGAACTAAAGTCTTTGCTCATTCTTAATGGTTTCAGTGTGTTTGCTTGACCAGAGTAATTAATATATTCGTTTCTAGGTTTCCTGGTTAACAAATAACATATGTGGCACTGCCAGATGTATTTGAGCACTTTGATTAATATTTGTGGTACGTAGTAATCGATTGGTAATGACTATTTTAATATATTTGACTGTCACACTTTCAAAATAATTTTGAATATTATTTTGACGTTTGTGATGCCACTTCCTGAAGACCTGAAAATATTTCCAAAACATTTTAACGTCCCCGTCTAAATATTTTTGTAATTATTTTGACGTCTCCAACTTAGAACTTTGGAGCTTCAGAGTCCGAACTGGGGAGTGATTGAAAGTGGCGGTCAAAAAATGTCATCTTGCTTGCAGGCAGCGTCGCGGTTCAACACGCATTTTCCGAAAACAAATGTTATGCATTCAATTTCTGTTTTATAACCTTTTAAATAATGTAAAATGCAAAAAAAAAAGCTTAAATTACATTACATTAGTTATTAGGCCACACGTAATGTTTGCTTGGTTGTGCCAAACATTACAGAATGTGCAACCGCTGCTTTTTATGATTTATTTAATCTGATTTATATAGACAAAGGAGTTGAATGCCGTGTCATAAAATTTGCAGTTAATTGAAAAAGTGTGTATCTCATACAACCGCATCAAAACCGGTCAAGAAACATTAAGGAGGCAATGTTTGCATTCACAACCTTTTATTTAACATCCCAGTCGTTTTGTGGTCAACTCGCTCGTTCTGCATGAACCAAACAGAAAATATAAACTAAACAATGATCTCACGAAACTCGGTTAAAAACATGGTGGGAGCCAGATGCAAAGCAAGACAGCAACCACACGAAGACGGCGCTCGCACGATATAGAGGCACAAAAAGCGTGCCAAATTTCTCAGTGTTACGTAGTGTACGCACTTACATTTGTCACGTGCAGGCAAGACAGAGGGATATCCAGCTCTCCTTTGTTGTAGATTCAAAATTTTAAGTGATGCATGCCAAGATGCGAGCTCAGAACGCTCGAGTCACGTCCCAAAGGATCAACTCTCAAACCAGTCCCACACACTGCCAACTAGGACAAAGTTCTTAAGCATGCAACACAAGAATCCGTCAAACGCCAACACAACACCATCACTAAACAGAGTGAAGCTTCAAACAGCTACCACTGTGACGGCTGCTGCAGGCTGCTGCATTGAAGGAGGACGTCGAAATAATACAGCCACTATTTTGATCGTTTTACGAAAGTGGCGTTGCAGACGTCGACATAGTCACTGCCTAACCGATTCCACTTAAATAATGCCGTTTGCTGATGCCAGCAAGGCGCTTTGAGACGAGAGCCGTAGCTGTCGCATGAAGGTCTTAAATCACCGCTGTGCACTTTTTTTTGTTGTGCGTCAGACATTGTGCGTTTGCAGAGAAGAAAGGACCAATGTGACAGCTTGTGGCATTTCTTCCAGCCAGCTCGGGAATGAAAGTACAAAGAACAACAAAAGCGGTAGAAGCGACAGCTGCGTGAGCTAGTCCACGGAAATTTCGCAATACCCTGTTTTTTCTGCACAGAATGTGTACTAGGCCATTTTTTAGGAGAAAATCGTTTTGAACGAGCGTCATAACTGGTGTCATGAACAAGCGACATGCTGGGAGAGTTAAGCACGTTAAGGTTATATGTAAAGACTACACTTATAGTTTGAGCCCCGCAGGGGCTCGAACCACCTGGGTCAGTGCAGTAGCCTCAGATACTATCCATTTTCATTCATTCATTCATTCATTTTCTGTGCGTCATGAACAGCTTGATGCCTTGATAATGATGCACAACAAAATTTTTACAGGTTAGGCTGCAAAAAGTCTTATACTATAACCACTGAGCTACTAGCACAGCTGATCTAGGAGAACAATCCACTTTTATTTGGATGCAGGCGTTCGGGCGAGAGCGGCAGGTCTTGAATGCAAAACAATACAATAAAATGATCAATAAAATGAGTAAAACATTAAAAATGAATACAAAAATAAAACAAAAATATAAAAATAAAATGAATTGAAAGAATAAAAGAAAATAATTATATATACAAACAAAACAAAGGAAGATAATAAGAATAA
>JAZHYW010043225.1:0-36314 GCA_037355805.1 Ixodes ricinus
AATAAAATAAATGAAAAGGAAAACTAGATAATAAAGAGATACAAAATAGCATAAACCACACACGAAGTGTGGTTTATGTGCCAGGAGACATTCTGTGCTTCCTGGTTTTCGTACGGCATGATCGAGACTGTATAATTTTTTAATGCTTTTGATTCTTGAGAGAGTATTTTTGGTTACATATTCACCTTTCAAAGCCAGTTATATCTTGGTTTCATTAGCAGTCAAACTACATGACCGCTATCCCTACTCTAAGCACCATTCAATAGTGAGTTTCTGATATTGCGTTGAGTGACCTTGTGAAAAACATAAGCGGCTAGAGAGCCTCATCTTGTGACGCGAAAAACTTCGGAGTTCACCCTCAGTCGAAAGTACCGGACTTTGAGCTTGTGTCAATTGAATGATTTTATCAACTGATATCGTCAATGGATACAATCGTGCATGATACTGTGAAGCCCTATTTTTAGTGAATCGGACGCTTGAGATCAAATTCGCGGCCACTAGATTTCAGCGAATTCCAGACGACTCCATTGAAACTTTTAAAAACCAAAATTTTCGCGTGCCCTTAAATTTTGCAGATTTTTCAGTTCGCAAAATTCGCGAAAATAAAGAGCTCGCAAACTTAAAGGTTTAACTAGTAACCCTGAAGTTGAAGAACAGCACTGTGGAATACGAGTTTGCCATATCTGCAATCTGCAGTGTCTGTTCCGTTGCTGTGCAAAGGTGTCCTTGCATTGATTGCTGATTTCTTCGTTGCTGTTGCACCTCGGAAGATTGTTCAATTTATATTTTTGGCCGTTGATTACTTCACCTTGTCGCACAGATGTACCACGTCATGGTAGATCCTGTTTCTGTACTGCATGTTCAAGTCTTCTTGCTGAACTTGTAAAACGAAGTGACCTGTAAAGCATACTTTTTCAGTGGTCCCCCGAGTTTGTTCATTTGGCCCTAATGATTGCTGATTGAGGTTTAATTTGCAGAGTGTTTATGGTTATGTTCAAGTCATTTTTTTATGATACAAAAGTGACAAGTGTTTCGGATTTTCAAATGTTTCGGTATTTTTGCAGCTGAGCTGTCCACCAGTCACTCCAAGAAGCGTGTGTTCATCCCTTACTGAGACTCGGTGCTCACTTGGCTGCTTAGAGACAGCCTCGGCGGAAATTCAAAAACCATCATGATTGCCAGTGAGTATAATTGCTGTGTGCGATAACAAAAGAGGGGCATGGAAGACGAGCAGACAACACAGGCTTTCACTTGCTGTCCCTATCATTCTCTATGATTTTTTGGTGATTTCTAGACTGTAGTACTTACAGATCCATTGATGGTCGAAATCTCAAAACCTACATTATATTTTTTTCCTCTCTTAGCAATTTCACCGGCGGAGTGCAACTATGGTGAAACGCTGAGCACATTGCGCTACGTAAATCGAGCCAAGAACATCATCAACAAGCCTACCATTAACGAGGTCAGTTATTAAGAAGTACTAATTATTAAATTCACTTTGTTAGTCTTACGAATGTAAGAATAAAGCCGACTGAAATACTTCAAACGTTAGCCAGTGGCAGATCTAGAGGGGGGAATGTCCTGATCTCCCCCCTCCCCTTTAATTTTGCATTTGTAAAATTCAGGGTGGGGAAAAAAGGGGTGGACGTGTTTTCTCATACATCTGATACACTGACCCCCTTCCCCCAACCCTCTGGAGAAACCATCAACCACCCCTGCTGGCACCTTCATGCGACAACGGCAGGTTTTGTGAGGTTTCGTTTTCAGATTACATGAATTCAAAGCTAACGTAATAAAGCGAGTTTGAATTCTCATGCGGTCAATTGTACCTCATAGTTAATAGTGAGCACATTTTGATAAGAAACACTTACTTAACGACAGAGGAAGTTAGGTCGTACCGATGTGTCTGCCTTGAATGCTGCCGTCACTTGGCACCATTACAAGGAATCCTTGTCATGTGTTGGAGTGTATTTCTCCTACGATTGCACACTCCACTGGATTACATCATAATTTTTTGCTGTTAAAACCAGTGTGAATCTGCCTGGATGCTTATAGTACAGCGTGTCCCCCCAAAATATTTACAGGGTTTTTTTCACTGCAAAAAAAAAAGTGACACATCACCGAGCACTCAGCCTCTGCCCCAAATGTAGCTCTATCAGTTCGAACCAGATGACCATGTTTCAGAACTAACCGTTACCTTATTCAAAAGTTTAAGTGATTTTCTGAAAATTTTAATGGGAAAATTGGGGCTGTCCTTGCTAACTGGCGCCATTCAGCTCCGTGTATTCGAGGGTTCCATCGGCCACCATTTTCCCATTGAGAATTTCAATTTAATAACATAACGGTTGGTTCTGAAACTTTGAGCGTCTGGTTCGGACCTCTAGTGCTACGTTTGGGCAGAGAAGGAGCGTTTAGCAGTGCCTAGTTTATTTTTGCAGCAAAAAGATGGTATATTTTCTTGGGTAAAACCTAGTAGTATGCAAACTAACAAACCTAGGCAATTATATGAACCCATCAAGAGAACCCTATATTTGGAACCAAACTGATAACATATAGATATGCATTCAAGAAAGTTAAACTGAGGCAAAATGCTGGCCCAGCATAGACTTCAGTCCAAATACACTAATTCTGAGGGTACTCTTTCTCCTCTGATAAAATGTTCTTAAAAATGTTTAGATTATGTTAACCATATGGAATTTGGTCCATTATTTTTTCTTTGCCCTTGCATCACTGTTTTTTTATTTCCATTTATGTAATTGATTGTCCTGTATACTTATTGACTGACTGATTTGTTTCCAGGATGCTAATGTCAAGCTCATCAAGGAGCTACGGGAGAAATAGCCCGTCTAAAATCCAAGGTTGGAATCGATGACGTGAGTTTGACGACAGTCCCTCAATCTCAACAATGACTGATAGTAGCAAAGTGGTTAAATAGGCTGCTTGGTTCATTGTCTAAAAGGTATAAAAAGAAAATAGGGACCAGGGTAAAGTAAGACATCACAATCCGCTTGTGGTGTCTTACTTCGTCTTGGTTCTTGTTGTTTTCGGCACTTTTATACTTACCGTAAAGTTCCGGAAAGAACGGCCACCCAAAATGAAGAGATAAATGGTGAAAAACATGGGGTGGGCTATCTTTTGGGACGCTACAGCAAAACTTTATCAAAAACAGGCTACAAGCTATGACGTGGAAACTGATACCGCAGATCGCGGACACCGTAAATTCGCGTTTCACGATGCGATAAACACGCGGAAACCCGCTACAAACTTGCCTGTCACAGGAGCCGATATCGCACAGCCGCAGATCGCGGACAAAAAGGCAGTAATTCGCTACAAACTCGTATGTCACGGAACAAATACCGCAGATCGCGAACGCAGCCAAATGGTATTTCACAATGCAATATGTAGTGCACGCTGGACCAACTCGCGTGGAATCGAGATTGCACACACAGATCGCAAACAAAAACGCGGGAATCCGCTATAAACTTCGCTTGTTTGACGTGCCGTGTACAGCAAATTGCGCGGTTGATGCGATTCCGTCGGACATTGCGTGGACGTCCGACGGAAATCGGGGGTGGGCGATGTTTCGGAATTTTATGTTACAGATATTTAGCCAGAAAAACGGGATGGGCGACCTCTCGGGAGCGAGGCGTTCTTCGGAACTTTACGTGTATATATACCAAATCTTTTCCAGCTAAAGTAGGAAAAAGATAATTGGTTGGACTTGAATTAATATTTGGTGTATTGTTTTCTGTCTCTTGCAGGGTAGCACCTTGGTTATGGAGAAGCTTCAGGAGAATGAAGCCAGGGTAAGATATAGCTTACTTAAATTGGAGCAGTCAAGCTAACAAGTTGTTCATGCATCAGATAAGTTAACTGTCTGTCTTCATCGTCCAGGTGAAATTCTTGACTGAGGAGTGGACGGAAAAGTGGAAGGAGACCCACAAGATTCTAAAGGTTAGTCTTCAGCCCAGTATTTTATGTTTTTTTTATAGCTGTTCATGTGCAGTGGGGGAGCAGCAAAAGGTAGAGTATTTTCTGTTTGAGGGAGTGTGGTGATAACTGGGTGCTAGGACTACACTGCCTCATGCAAGTTTGAGTAGCATCACAAAAAGTGACTTTGTGAGGTTTCTCAATTTTCAGGCTTGTCACATTCCTGTTGCCGGTGATATATGTCTCGGTAACTTTGAATGTGTCGATAATACTGCAAGCGGAACATTGCTGTGGGGTTTTTTACAACCATTGGATTGGATTACTTTATAGCCACAGTTATGACTTTTCCATCCTATCATGCTGCTTTATTTAGTGTATTTGTTTATTTCTTACAAGGTGCTTTTGAAACTCTTCACTAAAAGCATTCTGACATTTTGGAAAAAAAAGTCTGAAAGTGTGTGGAAGCCTACTTATGAACAAACTGCAAAGCAACTAATAATTCAGCTTCAAGTTGGTCTGCTTCACAGCACCAGTCTTGGTGCTAGGTTGCAGAGCTAAAGTTTCCGAGCCACTGTTGGTGATGCGACAAATTTAAGAATATAAAATAAACGATGCAAGCACAAAGTCACAGGTGCTGACGTGCATCAAACATTTACCTTTCCAGGAGCAAAGACCTCGGGCTGCGGATGTCCGGTCAAGGCGTGTTCTGGATTCCGAGCGGCCACACCTGATTGGCCTCGGTGACGATCTGCTCAGTACCGGAGTAGTCCTGTATCACCTAAAGGTGAATTCACTCTTTTTTTCTTATTCTATAAATGTTCAGACACTTTACAGAAACATTTTTTTTCATATATAATTAGGGGTTCATGGCGAGGATCGGTTGTCTACTCTTACCTGTTTCTTTTGATAAAGTGATTTTCAGAGGAAGTCCCCAGTATGGAGAAAATTTACTTAAAAATAGATTGGCTTCCACTCTGAAATGGAGCGCAGCTCGTGCCGCCTAGGCGACTGGCGGCGGCTGAAAAGAAAATTGCGCGGATGATCACCCGACGTGATGCGAGCGAACGGCGTCAGCTGGTGCGACATTTTGATGATATTGCGTCGTGGTTGACTGGAAATTCCAGTGATGTTACGTTGCGTGGTGTCTTGAGTTAACCACAACTGATAGCACGCAGAACAGCTAGCACCAAACGTGTTCTCGCGGATGCGCCGCGCAAATTGCTCCGGTCACACGAGCGGTCCATTCTTCGCTCGGTAACGTTCTCTTCACGTGCCGCTTTATCGTTCACGCAGAGCATGATCTTCACATTGAATGCGTTCCATCCTAGTGCAGAGGGCGAGACTGTTGGCGCCTACGCATCGACAACGTTCTTTCGCGGGCGCGTTTACTGCCGTGGAGCAGCCGCTGCTTGCTCCGGCATATGAGTCGGTCGCTCCATTTTTGCGCGCAAAGGATTGAGAGTGGCGAGGAGCGCAATCACATGACCCCCGGCGCAGTCGCGATTGACTGAACGCGCTGCTCCTCAGCTGCAACTATTATCGGCGTAAGGGCGAGGGTTTTGCTGCTGTACTCGCCCTCTCCCGGCAGCAAAGCCACTCGTGATAAACACGCGCATGTTCCGTTCGTTTTTGGCAACCCAACACTCGCCCAGTACAACAAGCCCGGTGCGGCTGGCACGTAAAAATCCGCCTGGTCCGGGATTTCATCCGAGGACTTCCCCAAGACTAGTGAATCCCGGACCAGGTGGATTTCTTCAGCGGCCCCCAGTTGCCTAGAGGGCGCCAGTTACGCTCCATTTTAGGCGAAAGCCAATTTATTCTTACTTAACTCTTTCTCAGCTGCAATACGTTTTGTGGCATCCTATCACTATATATATTGTTATTACATGGACACTCCTCCTCAAACTCCTGTTGCTAATCTCTCCGAGTCATTTTTCCACATCTTTACAATTTTGCCATAGTTATTAGATTATTGGTGGCTATATTACCGTAATTACCCGATTCTAACGCGCACCTTTTTTCCGGAAAAATAGGCCAAAAAATCGCATGCGCGTTAGAATCGGATACGAAACCGAAACTGTCAAAACAGCGGAAATTTCGTTCCACCCATTGCCATCGCCATCTCAAGATGGCGCCGAAGCTTTTTGCCATCTTTCCTCCGTGCTTTTAGCAACCATTTTGTTCCTTCTTTGTTCCTTCTGCGTTCACGCAAGTCGTCCCACTTGCGCGCTTACTTGCGCGCAATGGCAGCAGCGGCAACGAAGGTCCGCCGCTTCCACTATGAAGCCGGCTTCAAGAAAAGAGTGATTATGTGTGCCGAGACTGACGGCAACAGAGCCGCCGCGCGTGCTCGGCGTCCGCGAAACGTGTGTGCGCGACTGGAGAAAACTTAAAGACCGCATTAAACGAGCGTTGAACGCTCGTTTAAGAAGTGTGGCATAGCGAACGCGCTTGACGGCACTGAGGACGACATGTTGTGGTCAGCGGAGAGCGACAAAGAGCTCTCGGAGAGCGACGAGGAGGAGATGAGTGACTACTTCGGTAAATAAATCGCCTGTTTCTCTCGCATTCGTTGTTCTTGATCACGAAGTTCCGTGCGCGTTACAATCGGAGGTGAAAGTTTTTCTGGTTTGTTGGCCTGGAAAAACGGGTGCGCGTTAGAATCGGGGGCGCGTTAGAATCGGGTAATTACGGTAGTTGTCTGTGCTTATTGGGTGTTTGCTAGAGGTAGTCAGCAGGCTTTTTGTTCCAGGATGGCATAACAAACATCGGGACCGAGAAAGCGGCCATCAAGCAAGACATTGGTGAGTCATTCTCCAGCATTCTGTTGGTGGCGATCGGTGACCGATTCAGTTTAGTCTTTTTAAATTGGGTGGTGGCTTGCACCATCTTGTGGGGAATGAGAAAAATATTGATTTGGTCCCTGCCACACTATTCTCCCGTCAATGGCGTAGACATATAAACTGCTATGTAAATCATTGGTTACTTGTGTTTTCTGAAGAGAACTTTCAGCTTCTCAAAGGGATTGCATATCAAAGGCTGCCCTACAAAAAATTTAGATATTTGTAAGTTGTTTATGAAATATAGACCTAACATTTCTTCAAGCATTTTATTATATGGTATTGCTCACGACGTCTGTCTTTCTCTGGTTTTTGCGCAATTGTGCAGCATTGTCGCTGTGGTGCTCTGTAGTTGGTGACAGGTATGCAATAGAAGCTCAGTCTCCAGCACATGCTCTTTGCTTCCCACCAGGCTTTTGCCGCACCTGCGACGAAGTGTTATCAGAGACAGAATGCTTATGCCGGAGGCAGAACACCTACCGTATTCTTAACCTGGCATTGACTATAGTGTGTATCAAGCAATCCCCCTTCACTTAAAAGCATTCAAGTACTGGCCTCATAGTCATCTCCTCTTGCATTTATGACTGACTGGCGTTATATTTGTGTACATTGAGAGTTGCGGGGGTGTCAGAGGTGCGGTCTGTTTGCAGTGTTGTCTGGCAGCGGTATCCAGGACGAACACTGCGCCATTGAGTTGGTGGATGGTGGCGCCACCCTGTCGCCAAACCCCGGCTCCGAATGTTACATCAACACCCTCCCCATCGATAAACCCACCAGGCTCACCCAGGGTAAGATCCAAGCGACCGTGCCAGAACTTTTCGTCATCGGACAAAGAAGTTGAAATCGTTGAATGTCGAAAGTGCTTTTCAGCCCAGGCATTATTGTAGTTGATACAAGTGGCGGTGGAAATGGGGAGGGGATGGGTTAACTTGCAATGTGTGCCCTATAGAAAGCAGCATAAGAATGCTTGACTCAATTCTTCATGCATTCATTTGCACATTAGCTACCACAAGTATATAGCTACAAGAATCATAGAAGTTGCGAGACGAGAAGAAATATGGTGCTTTAAAACTTTGGTTTGAGCTAGTAGTATGTTTGTAATTATAAATAGAACTACTACAGAGCACAAACAAGGTAACCTTTGTGTGCTGTTGTCTGTCTATGTCTCGTTTGCACTGTGTAGTTCCCTTTGTCTAGGAAAGAACTGATTTATTTATTCATTTTGAAGGTAGCTTAAAAACAGCCACTATTGTTGTCAAAACTTCTATTGCCTACACTGTCCCATAAATTACCCGAGTACAGGTAACATGAGTTTTATCAATGGGTGTCTTTTGGGATCAGCCATCTTTTGGAATATTATGGCGTTACCTTTAGAGGTGGCAGTAATTCAGTCTAAAAACCTTTAGTATACGAGGGATGTGTAGTGAGTTACTTTACAGGACTATGTAATGTTTTAATCTAGTGAATGTTTCGTGCAAGGCGGTTTCAGTTGTATTTAGACTCTGCACAATTATTAATTTTGGGGATTCAAGGGGAAGCAAGGGCACTTAATTGCAAAAAGGCAGAAAATAGGGTATGCAAACTTGCAGTTTATGACTTTCCTGAAGTTACATTATCGCAAGTTTTACAATAGCTAAGGTGTAAGCTTTGGAGATCAAACACATTTGTAAATCTGACACCTATTGTACTTGGATGAGATGCATAGCACAGATGTCCCAGATAGAGATTTCTCGCACTTTTCTAAAACAATTGTAGGATTGTATGAGTAAATTGCTTCAAGATGCGGAGCATCTCTTGCTCAGGTCTATGTCCTGCGGCCTTGTAGTCCACACTCACACTACGCACGCGCAACTCGCCTCCTTCCTCTCTCCAACAGCTGCGCGTTACTCTCTCCGCTCTCTCTCTACCAGCTGCGTGCACTGCTCGCGGCGTTCGCTTCTATTCGCACTGCGCGCACGCGCAACTCTCCTCCTCTAGTCTCCTCTCCTTCAAGTGTGAAAAAAAAATAAACGGCGAGCGGCGAGCGTTTCCAAGTTTCTCTGCCGCGAGTCGCAACGAAGGCTCGTGTAGGGGGTAACGCTAGGGCAGTCGGTGGCGCCATCTCTCGACGTCAGCACGCAACTGACTCTTTCCTCGGAACCAACACGATGCTCCGCATCACCCCATGGTTCCCCTCGGGAAGATGGTGTAAATTTTTGTTTGGGGTTCTTCATAATCTAAATTTATTTAAAATTGAAAGCGAACTTTTTTATCTTTTGTTTTCTGTTTAGGTTGTGTAGTTCTTCTGGGGTCCACCAACGTGTTCCGCTACAACGATCCTGCCGAAGTGCATAAACTGAGGAAGGAAAAGGAACGCCGAGTGAGTCTTCTAATCTTGTGCATGATAATCTTCTGGCGTTAGTATTACAAAAAAGGATGAATGGTGATGGAAGGAAAGCACTTTTCTTGATGCCTCATATCTAGTGTTGCGCAAATATTCTAAATTTCGAATAGTAGTTTCGAATAAGACACAATTCGATATTCGCTTCGAGATGAACTGCGGCATTCATATTTTTCTAAGTGTTTATTGTGGCGGGTTAGTCCTGTTGAGTTCATCCTTTTACCGTGCAGAGGTGCACTGCGGAGAAGTGACACCTGCAAAAGAGATCTCCGTGAGTGTTGCTTCTCCCGCAGTGCATAGGTGCTCAGTAAGAAACGCACCTTAACGGGGTAATCCACTGCGATCAACACTTGTAAAAGTATGAATGCCGTAATTGATTGCTTTGGGAGAAGAGCACACTTTCAAAGCGGAATAGTGCATGCGCGTCGCACTGGTATATTTTAAAAGGAAACTGCAACTTTGTGAATGTTGATATCCACATTGCAGTAAACTTCAAGATTAAACTGGGACTGTTACACAAGAGTACCGCATTTGCACAAATATATCGCGAGGGAAGATTTTGATCCATTTAAGAAAAATCCATTGCAGAACCCATCCTTTGGGAATGATTATCTACGTTAATGCGAATAGCATCAAACGGTGCGGAGTTATGCGCGTTCGTCAGGTGGCCGGCACACTCTAGATACGCCAGCCCACTCTTGAGGCGATTCTAAATTTGCTGACACTTTCACAGCCCTGCGCACGATCTCCGCAGCCCAGCACGTGCGTTTGTGTCACTTAGAAGGCGAGCAAAGCACGCGCCATACGCACAAACACTCAAAATGGTACCGACCAGACTTTCTGGCGTCTCAGCTAGTCTCAACCAACGGTATTTAAACGGTTGTTTATATCTTACCATAGACGCGCTTTACAGCGCTGTCACAGCAGCCGGTGCGCGCGTTCCATGCACGAGGGCCATTCCGCCTTCGTGAGGCTGAGCACGGCCGCTACATCACCCTCTCCCGAGCGCGGGAGAGGGTGAGCTAGCGGTCGTGCTCAGCCTCACGAGAGCGGAATGAGCCCTCGTGCATGGAACGCGCGCGCACCGGTAGCTGTGACAGCGCTGTAAAGCGCGTCCTATGGTAAAGATATAAACAACCGTTTAGAGTGCGTTGAATGACTGCCTTCATAGCTCTGTGGTTAGCGCGTCTGCCTGCTGATCAAAGGGTCAACGGTTCGAATCCCAGCCGGCGCCGGTCTTTTTTATTTATTTATCGACCCGCGGCGTAAGAGGTTAGATAGCCAGATAGATAGATAGATAGCATAGACGAAAAGTGCGTGAAGTATCCAAAGAATGCTATTCGCATTAAAAATAATTATTGCGATTATAACGCAAACTGATTGAGGGCAGGTAAAGCTGCTGCATTCGAGAGCATAGCAGAAGTGAAAAGACGCCAAGGGTCGACATGTGTGTTTTTGTTGTACTCGTCGTCGCTGCTCAGCTCCTTGTCACTGCCCGTGAGCATCGTGTCGTCCTCGGTACCATCAGTGTCGTTGGGGAGACAACAGAATGCGTGTGCCACAATTGAGCGCGGCATAGCCTCTCACGGATTCGCTATTCAGTGCACGACTCTGCGAGATTGACGCGTCTTGTTGGCGTGAGTTCCTTGTTGCGATGTCATGCCACTGGGTGTAGATTGACGCATCTTGTTGGCGTGAGTTCCTTGTTGCGATAGTCATGCCACCGGGTGTCACCACCAGGTCGCTCTCGGCCTTCCTGATCGCATTCTTTGTCCGTTAAGTGACCCCTGAAGTCATCTAGCACAAGCATCGAAGGGATCTTCAACGCTGCACCTGGACGATTGTCCCACATGATGCAAAGCCAATCGCGCATCGTTGCGCCGTCTATCCAGCCTTTCTTGTTGCACTCGATGTGCATGCACAGAGGAATGGTCTCGTTCTTTGGAGTCGTCTTTCTCTCGAAGACGGAAAGGGCGTGCAGTTCGCGTCCATCGGCCGTACACGCGAGCATAGCTGTGACTCGAGTTTTCTTGTTGCCGTTGTACGCAGGCGCTACCGCAAACGTCCACGACGTAATTCAACGGCATGTCCAGGAACATTGGTGTTTTGTCGGCGCCGCCGATTTGACCAATTATGTAGTTATGGTGCCTGTGCAAGGCGATCACGTGGCGCCAAAATGCCGTCAACTTCCCTTCATACTTGGCTGAGAGCTTCTGGCAGATAGAGGTCCTCCGGCAAAGCAAGAACCCAGTGTGATGCATAAACTTCCGGACGCAGGAGTGATTGGCCTTAAAAGTGTCACGAGAGAGACCGGCCTCTTGTGCTAGCTCCCTCACCTTGAGCCGAATAATCTCTGCATTCACGGGCATAAACTTTCCGGGGCATTTGCGTACAAACTCTCAGAGTTTCTCCTCAAGATTGGGTCAATAACTACGCTTTGGTCCACGGAAGGCGTTCCGGGTAGGCGCCGCACGGAAAATCCTTTCACGGGTTGTGCGCCATCCTTGAATTGTTGACTCACACACTTCGAGAAGTCATGCTGTTTTTGAGTTCCCGATCTCCTCGAACAAAAAGATTCCCTTCTTCTTTAAAGATGCAGTGTACTGCGTCCTCTTATACATTTGAAATCAGTTGGTATGCGAACACGAGATGACTGTGGTGCGGAGAGTGAAATGTATTTCGGCACACGCAGAACAAAGAGGTTGGGGGTTCGGTGCGATACCAGACGAAACGAAAGTGATGAAACACGAAACTTCGATGGACAATTTGGGAGTGGTTGCCTCCACCGCCTTTGCTGGTTGTCCCTCGCCCTCATGCACCCATCTGCGTACGTCACTTGTCCTCGCACATTCTTCTCCTTGACTTCCCTTAGTTTTCCCATAGTCTGACGAAGGGCGTGCGCCCGAAACGTCACTTGTTTCCTTTCTCCGTCTTTTTGTACGTCTTATCTGTGACACTCTAAGTTTTGTGCCCACTTTTACGTGCTGGCAGCACCCTACCCTTGGATCCCTTAAGCTTGCCTAAGCTGTCCAAACCCCTGTGCCTGCCGCTCTCGCGCACCGGTGCCATGTGAGCTCAATGCGTTCTACGATCACCAGAGACACGGAAATTCCTTTCCACAATTGCATTTTCTCTCTTTCCCTCTTCCTTCGACTCCCTCCATTTCGTCGAAGAGATGGCCTTCCCTTTGCTCAGGCGCCCGGTGGCAGAGCTTGATTCCAAGTATAACACAAGGCGCATTTTGAGGCCCAAAATTTTTAAAAAGAACTCGTTATATTTGTGCAAATACGGCATGTGTTGGGCAGAGATGCCCTGACAAACTGGCATAATAATTTGTAATTATTTTTTTCTTAAATTGGAGATTGAATAAAGAATATTTGCATATAGCAAGGTTTGTAAACCCACTCAATTAGGTATAGCTGGGCATCTCTCTAGGTTTCCTTTTATGTCAAATCTGTCATTTACTTGCCATCCCAAGGCATCGGACTTTCTGAGATTCCAGTCCATAAAGATAGTTAGATTAAAATTAGCTTATAAATTAACGAGTGAACGCTTAGGAACAACCATCGTGAGTTTAGCTAGGTTTTCGTTTACAGCATGGTGCAACAGTAGTGAAAGAGTTGGAGAAACTATTCAATAGTATTCGATTAGAGAATATTCGGCCAATACCGCTATTCACTTCGAATTCGCTTCAAATTCAAAATCCACTATTCGCACATGACTACTCATATCCATTTTTACGCTTGTGTTTTATATTTTCTGTTAAAATGCAACTTTAAAATTGGTTGCAATATCTTTGCCAGATGCAACGTTTTTCTGAATCTCCGTAAGTTTCTACCTCTCTCGCTGTTATATCTGTGTTTGGGCTGTTGAATCGTCTCTACTGCTGTATGTCGCTAAATGTATTTCGTCGTAAGCAAACAATATACGACACTATTTTTTTGCGTGTCAAGCATTTTGCCGTTGCCTGTAATTCTGATAATCATGCTTCACAGCTCGTTTCTTTTTAATTGTTTTTTCATTATTTCTATTTTACTTGGTGCTGGTAGCCTTTTAGGTAATAAATTAAAAGGTCTGGGCAATGCGGGGATAGGTAGTTAAATTTGTTGTCGTCCATTTCTACCGCAGTCAACGGTGAATCTGTCGCACCTTTCATTCCTAAGCCGTTCGGCCGGTGACATGACGAAGAGCACCGAGAGCATCTGGGGAAGCGGGTAAGTACCCATGCTTTGATTCCGCAGTGCTTATTTTATTAGGACACTTTAATAATTGCAACCAGGCACCAGTTCATCAAAACTTGTGGTTTTCTTACTCAAAAGCTAAAAGCGATTTCCTGAAACTTTCAAGGGGAAACGGGGGCCCGTTCTCAGTAGCTGATGCCATTAATTCCACGTAGTCATGGGCCTTTTGTCAACTGGCATTTTTTCATTGAAAATTTAAGAAAATCGATTATGACTTTTGAATGAGGTGACAGCAAGCTCTGAAACTTTAGCATCTGATCCTGACTGCCAGTGCTACATTTGCGTGGCGAGTGAGCATCCGGCAATAAATATGTGTATCGCTGCATAAAGATTGATTTCGAATATAGACCTCGCCCCACACACACACACACACGCAAATTCTGACCAATAAAAATAAGCTTTTCTTTTCATTTATAATTTTTCTTTATAGATACCCATTTTTCAGACATTTATTTCTGAAAAGGTTGACTTGTATGCAGCAATATGCGGTAGTTTATTTTTCCAGGGAAACCAAACACTATGTTTTCTTTTCATTTTAAGGTGTGAGGCTCTAAGACACAGTTGATACTTTGGCTATGTCAGTATGCTCTCACTGGGGAATCAGGAACAGCTATTGGTATTAGACTTTGGCAGCAATGTTAAAGTGTTACTAAGAGTATTGAAAAAAAAAAAATCTGCCCTCAAGGTGTACATTGAAACATCACTGCAGAAAAGTCTTCATTATCAGTGTCCTGCAATATAATATCCTTTTAAAATATATTGTACTTAATATAATGGGATTCTAAGTTTCTGCGTCCTAGAATGAGTCTTAGTTTGCCATTGAGGATATTTGAGAAGACTGAAATATTTGTTTCGGAGATCTGTTGCAGCCCTTATTTCGGATGAAATGCATTTATGCACCTAAAAGTGCAGTTGGACATAGTTGTGGTTATTAGAGGGTGTTTATAATTGCCGCAGGTTTGAGCCACAGGATGATGCTGGTGACAACAAGGCAGAGGATGCAAGGTATTTGGTCATCCCATATTATTTTACTTCCTGAGCGGCCTCAGTTTTAAGGTTTGCTTTGAACGACGTTAATAGTAACTGAAATACAAATGTTTCTCGGTAACTTCAGGGTCAAAGGGGAGGAGATCCGTCTAAATATGCCATTAAATTTCATTTCTTAGTTCCTGTAACACCCATAGGTCGCATTACAGGGAACAACACTTAGTTGAACAAACTTGCAAACAAAATCGGGCCTGAAAAACTTAAAGGAAAAGCGTGATGTCATGGAACATAATCAGTGCTGACATTCTGTACCACAAATAGAAATCGGTGACAAAGTGCTTTCAAAAAGTATTATACGAGTTATCAGTCGGTGACATGTGGTATCATGAGGTCCCGTCACGGTGTCCTATGACGAGGTTACATGGATGCGATGTCATGTTACTTGACACCCAAGAACAATCGCTTGTGCTAACTTGCCTTGCCATGGGGACTTGCCTTGCACGGACAGACAAATTGGGGGGAATAGTGCATTTCACTAAAGCATCTCATGCTTTAAAACTTCAAGAGCTTAGTCCAGAGCTGTACCAAAGCGGATCGGGTAAGAAACGTTACGTTGTCGAAAGGTAAAACATTCCCAGCAAATAAGTTTACGCTGTGGGAAAGGTAGACTGCAACCTAATTGCTCGGACTCTTCTGTCGTTAAAGGAAGCTGTGCAACAGTTTAGAGTAAGCTTGCTTAACTAACAGTGGGAGTTAGGTGTTCTAGGCCTGTCAGAAGCAAAGAGCAAAAAAACGCTTTTGCCTGCATGTGCTAGTTTTTATTTTAAAAACGGACAAAGAATAAGGTTCTGCACCTCCTCTGACTCCTTCACTAACTTCCGAGCCCACGTGCCGGGACGTCGATGGGGGAAGGTGCAGGGTTCCGAGTGGAGCTCTCTCTTTAGAGCCATCGGTGAGCGGCGAGGAACTCATCCGCTGGCGACCGCGTGACCACGTGCTGGCGGGCGCAGCGCGAACATCCTGGCGTGTCTGGTCGCTGTTACCGACGGCCTTGTGGCCCCAGGATAGATGGTAGCCACTGAGACTCCGTATAATAAAAGTTTTGTCGATGATACCAGGTTTTTAACGCATTTATATTTATGCTGGTCCGACAAGATTAGAAAAGTTGCCTTTGTGATCGAGGTGTTCGCACATCTTCGCTATCTCTTCTACAAGATTCACCACCATTGACGTCATGCCGCGTGTTTCTCTCATGGCCGCGCGTGGCGGCTGCAGGTCGAGGAATACTTCTAACTTTTGCCCGCGATTACGTGAGCGGAATCGCAACATTTCGAAGAAGAGGTGTGTTTTCTATCTTTGCGACAAGGTGAACAATGTCAAAAGTAGAAAACGCCAATTCTTTCAACGTTGCAATCGTTGCACAGCTCCTCTAAGCACGGCTGAGAGTCTGTTTCTCCTTTCCCGTGCTGGCCCTTCCAAGTTTGGTGCGGGCCGTTGAATGCAGAAACCATTCCGAGCACGTTAGCGGACCACGCGGGGAGGAGACCAGCGCCCACTGGAGGAAGGAGCAGGAGAATGTGGAGAAGCAGCTGTGCATCAAGAGGGAAGAGTTGAGGCAGCTCAAGCAGGAGACCGAGACCCTCAAGAAGATGGCCGACGAGGTGGGGAGCACATTTGGTCGACAATCACGCAATTCTAGTGGCAGTCTCTGGCGGGGGCGGGCAAGATGCCACTTCTTATCTTAAAGGCCCGTTCACACACTTGCGTTTGCTTAGGGCCGAGTCCTTGTGATCTCTTACGACGACAGAACATACTCATACTCTGGCGCCATCTATGAGCTGACCGTGGATCCGTATTTCGCTTAGAGCGAAGGTCTTGCAGTATTTGCAATATCAAATCTATGTGCTGTCTATGAGAAATGGTTCTTTTTTAACAGTGTCAGAAGTTTTTTGAGCCAAAAAGAATGATATGATGCGCAAAAAATAGGAAATACCCTATCGGAAATGTCACATGTTTCACGGCTGCCCGATAGATGACGTCTGTAAGCTCTCATCGTGTGCAAGGTTTAAGGAACAAGGTTCGTAAAGTGACAATGAAGACACTCTCCAAGTGTCTTTTAAAAAGAGAGGTTGTTACTCTCCTATTAACAGAGTAGCCCACCCAATTTCTTGCAGAATTCTGAGGCAGATGTCACATTTGCCCCAGAGTAATAGACACACTGTTTGCGAACAGCGGTCCGCAGATCTACTTTGCTGCGGGGCATGTCATGCGTACTACCAATCGGTGCTTTCACTTTAGAATGAATCTAGCAAAGAAGAATGTCGAAGGAAAACAAAAATTCTCCTGAATGGCAATCTGCAGGTAGGTGGCGCTCAGCGTTAGGACGTCATTCCTGTCCCAAAAGGGTTGCGGGTCACGACAATTCGTGCGCACTATGCTCCGCGAGAAAGTGGATTCGCATGATTTGTTACCTGACCAGCGGTGTCTTTTACTTGAAGACACGAATGTACTCTCTCAATACAGCGCTTGAAGACCAAACTCGTTTTCACATCAAGAAAAAGAAAGTTTTGTGCCTTGTTCATAAGCCGTGCAAAGTAGTTCTTACAAGATTTGGTTGACGGAGGGAGACGGGATGGTTTCAGCGTTAAAACGCGTACATTGCGATAAGGTAACATATATCTCATCTAAAATGTACTACATGCATCTCAATTATCTTCATAAAGGGAAAATTTGGTAATGCTTGGTTAGGAGCCGGATTTTTGTTTACTACGGATCTTGAGGTGGAAACGAGTATAGTGGAGGTCGTCAATACTTCTGCTGAGAGTTCAAGAGAGATAGGAAAGAAATGAAGGGACTGTCGTCCCTTAATACAGGTGACATTTAGTGTCCAATAAATCTTCGGTGTTCCCTTAAGGGGGCTGGTGAAGGCTGACATGAAAAAAGAATATGCGACGCCTTATTATTTTCTGCTTGTCTTTTGCTCCCATTTAACGCACGTGATTCATGTGCGTCTGCTGAGTATCACTGCATAACAGCAGCTCATTTGTGTGTATGTTGGGAGAGACATTCAGCTGCCCTCTAGGGAGACATGTTCTTATGTAGTAGTAATGTTCGCTATACTACTAATTTGCAGCTGGATAATTTGCGACCATTAGTCTCGTTAACGAGCAGATTGTCTCTACACCAAATTTGGGTGAACCAAATGTGCAATCTTTTCTATGTAACTATTTTCCTGCCTTGGCTCATTACGCACGGCTTAACTGACCTGTCTTTGCCCTGCCACTAACTTTAAAATGTAAGCGTATGAGCAGGTAATTCACTCCTTTGAGTGAGTTTCGGCCATATAGCTTATTTTTACAATTCTTGAAACTTCAGCTTTTGCATGTCGATTACTCTCGTTGTTCTAACATAATGTGGACTATCTTTGCCATCTGTTCATATGTCTGTTGTGTTGGGTTTTGCTTGTATACAGTATGTATATGTAATGTTTCTAGTGAATCATTATAAGGCAGTAGAGCATGTTTTTTTTGCATTTTGAGGGAATTGTTTATGCATCTGTCAGGCTCACAAACGTGCAGAGGAGGAGCAAGCCAAACTGGAAACGGTCACAGAAGAACTACGCAGACATCTGGAGCAACAAGTCAGTCAGGAAAAGGTAGGGCCATAAGTGATTGTTAACTCATATATATTGTTTTACTCTTTTGGTAGGGCAATTTAGTTTGATTAGTTGGAGGACAAGTTATTGGTCTACTGATTGCATTCTTGTTTTGTATAGTTGCTTGTCAAGCTATACCTTTTAAAGCCATCTTTCTTCCTAAATCATTGGTCAGACAGGCAGGAAATTATCCATTTAACTCTTAGCTTCTTTCAAAACTCTCCCAAAAATCTGATGCATGCTTCAAATGTAGCACATCTGAGCTTTTCAGTACAACTTGGCCTGAATAGTTTGGTCTGTCATAATTTTTTATTAATATGGAATGCTCTGCCTGGTACATACAAGCTATTCAAAGGTACTCCGATATTATTTTTATTAGAATCACTATTTATACTTTGATGGGTATTTATGTATATATTGTGTCAAGGCGGTTGGAAGATGTTTACTTACTTCTTGTACGCATAAAAGCAACATAGCAAAGTATCACCGGAATTAATAAACAAATGGTGGTAAACTAGATGGCAAAAAGGATGGAGGATAATTCTTCATAGAATTTTTTATTGTTAGCAGTGCTATCTTTAAATTTCTTACAATCTGTAATATCTTGCTAAGCAAAGAATTTAGTAGATGTACTAGTAGACTCTTATTAATTCAAACTCCAGGAAGCCAGACTTTTGTTTGGAATTATCATAAATTCATCTAAAATGTGATGCAATATAAAATTATGATTTGTCATATGAATGGCTACACATAAAAAGCAGATATTTGATGAGTTCCCTCGACATGGGCCTATTGATCATAATCAGGCTTATGCCACACAAGAAACATTTGTGAAATATGTGTGTCACGGTTCGGCGGGAGACGTTGACGTTAGAGTGCAGAGAGGCGAGGCCGAAAACGAATAATTTATAACCCATTATATTTACAAGAGGAAGACGAAGATATCACGGAAAGCAAAGGAATATGTACACAGTAAAAGGGAAATCATACACACACGCTTAAACACATCTAGAGTTCCAAGAAACGAAGCTGTTCGGAGCTGGTCTACAGTTTGGTTTCGTTGCGTCGACGAACTGAAGTCACTTCTGGCCAAAGGCAAGCTAAGGCCCCTTGTCTCCTAGGCGTCTGACTGGGAGTGTGGAACTCTCGCCACGACAGCTTGTGCACAGCAAGGGTCGGGCGAGTCCTGGAGCGTAGCCATGGACCCCATCCGCTCGCTTCTCCCGGTCTCAGTCTTCGATTACCCCTCTGACGCCGTCCTCTCTTTTCTTCTCCTCGAATATCGTTACCTCACGTGCATCATCTTCTTCCTTCTTGTCCCTTCAACTTCATTTTATGTCATTTCTTAGAATCATGACAATGTGACATTAGTTTATTTATCCCTCAAAAATGTTCATTGTGAACTGTTTAGACAGAATATGACAACTCAAAACAAAATGAAGTTTGTTCATCAGGCCAAGCAGTTGTCTAATGTGAACTATTAAGCTAGGGGACAGATCAGCAATGAAACCGGGCACCGCACGGAAGTTTTCTATAATCAATCTTGCATCGAACGCAGTGGACGTGGGTCAGTCACAGCGTCCCGCGCAGGTTGCTGTGGGAATTTCTGAATGGTACCCGTTCTCATAGCTCATGGTGCACTGCTTGGAACTCCGTTGAGTGCGCTTTCTCACTGAGCACTGGTACATTGTGGAGAAGCAACATTTGCAGAAGCAAGCCCGGCAGGTGTTGTCTCTCTTCAGTGCAATCGGTGCCGGCCCCATGGGGCCGACGTAGAACTAAAAGAATGCATTACATGAAAATGCTGTTCGCATTATGTGGCTTAGGAATACATTAAAACTAGTGATGGGCCGAACTTTTGCCGAATCGAAAGTTCGGCGCCGAATCTTGGGATTCGGCAAAGCCGAACTTTTGCCGAATTTTTCAAGAGATTCGGCAAAGATTCGGCAAAAATACATCGTTACCAGACTTTCGTTGAAATTTAGTTTTTTCTGGCGAAAAAAGGTTTTATGTTGTTTTTTTCTTAACTTAAATGCAACATGTAATGCATATTGACACAGTTATTGCTAAGTAAGGTGATATTCTACAAGATAATTGTATCGGTGTCGTTTTTATGTGTTTACTGGCAATTTTAGAGTGACTTCTAGCAGAAGTGGCGTGACAACGAGGTTGGGTGGCAGCGGTGGCAGTTACGAATCACGCTACGAGAGTTTCGGTCTCGAGGCATTATTAGCGCAACTCTGCATGCAGGGGCGGATTTAGAGAGGAGGTCCGGATGTCCTGACCCCCTCTTGATTCCTGTATGTGTAAAATTTAGGGCGTAAATCGAAGGAGAGGGTGAGGGGGTTCCTAAACATATGGTACGCTGACCAACACCTGACCCTCCCCTTAGGAAATTCCTGCATCCGCCCCTGCCTGCATGTGTGTGTACAGTGTTAAAATGAGGGCAATAACGCTGCGTTCTTGCTTTCTCTGAGACTTGCCGTTCTGTGCGCGAAAACGAATGCAACGGTTGCTGAGCCTTCACCAGAAAAGTTAATATTCTTATTGTAAATATGCATGTTCTTCGATTTGAGTCACTTGACGTCAGCTTTGCATGAAAGTGTGCGTCCCATATTAGCAACGCCTCGTTTTTAACGTTTAAAATGCCAGTTTCTGGTGTTAGGACAAACACGAACGTTTAGGAAGATAGGGAAAGTTAGAGACGTCGGGTGCGCAACGTCGAGCATTATAGTTCTGTGTTTAGTTTTATGAAGATACAGGAAAATCGCGAAATAACGCTGGTTGAAAAAACAATCAATCAACCAATCAATCTTTATTTGCACAAAATAGTAAAACACGGGAAGCGTGCGCGGCTGGCAGAAAGGTTACAAACCTGTACGCTGAGGCGCCTGCCAACCAACTTTCCGTGAGTTAATGAATAGACACAACACACAACAGTTCGACGTTTAAGACGCGGACGAACACAGGAAGGATAAAATATGGCCATTGGACTCGCAAATTAAGGGCGGCCCACACAATCGCGCAGAGTGCGCAGCGCAGCGGCACACACTACTTCTGAGCCGAAAACAGAATTGTTATAATTGCGACGAGTGCTTTAAAGTAATTGTCGGCCAATGTTTCAACTACCTCGTTGCATCAGTGGTTTCACATACTCAGGGTAATGCGTTTATTTAAACCGTAACAGAACGGCGCAGCGCGATGCACGCTGCGTCGTAGGTTGAGTGAGTCTGAGGAGGCGCCCGCGGTAACAGCCGTCTCCGTGAACGAAACTTGATCCGTGCGAGCGGGCCTTGGTCGACGGTTAGACTTCGCACGATAGTTCTTATACGCGTAGTCGCGGTATGTAGCTGAGCACGCCGCCGGATACTAGCAAATATATAGAGTGGAAATGTCAAATTAAAATCCCGTCATGCAGAATGTACCGCATCATTTTTTACTTGCGCAGTGGACTGCGTAAATTACTGGTCGATCTTCTATTCTTGAGGCAGAAAAAATTGAAGAGAACCACACCACCACACTCGCTCACAAACACAATTACCGTGTTGCCTACTCACTCCACACCTCGCCGTAACCACTGGTTGTACTCAACGAGCTTGAGTTGGTTGTACTACGCTGCACCACCGTGCACTGCACGATATAACCTCACGACTGCACGGCGTCCATTTGCAATCCACGGCCCGGTAGCGTTCTCGCGCGTGCGCAGACATTTGCCGAATTTTTGCCGAATCTTTGCCGAACTTTCCTTCAAAAGTTCGGCATTTGCCGAACTTTGCCGAATCTGAAGTTCGGCAGATTCGGTCCATCACTAATTAAAACCATAACGGGGCAACCGAAATTTTAAAATTTGTTTGAATTAACCAGAAGTACGGAGGATCCGTGTTTAAATTAGCAAACCTACTGTACTTGCTAGAATACATTGTTTTTTCAGGTTTGCATGGGAACAAATGTGCCTGATTTAAAGGGCTGCTCGTTGTTTTTCGGGGTTTCTTGTATTTCAGGGTTCTACATCAAGGATTATTCAGCTCCAGCAAGAACTACGCTACCTGACGGCAAAGGAACAGGAAGTTCACGAGAATTTTGAACAACTCAAGAACAGACTTCAGCAGGTGCTCCTTTGCTACATCACTCTTTGGATAGAGCCCATCATT
The DNA here is from genome assembly GCA_037355805.1 of Ixodes ricinus. Taxonomy (NCBI): domain Eukaryota; kingdom Metazoa; phylum Arthropoda; class Arachnida; order Ixodida; family Ixodidae; genus Ixodes; species Ixodes ricinus. Next base: position 22,185 of record JAZHYW010043225.1, read on the forward strand.
CTGATGGTGCTCATCACTCGCATGGAGTTAATGGCCCTGAAATATGATGCCCTCTTTGAAGATGTATAGCACAAAGGGCAACCACTGACAGAAAGATTGCACCAAAGCACTGACTTTAAAGGAAGTTGAAAGACAAATGTGTCGTCACTTTGTCCCTGTCGTGATCGGGGAAAGTGACAGGACCGCTAGCAAGCAGGAATCATTGATGATAGCGAGGCATCTTGCATGAATCATCTGGTCCTGCTTTTTAATGCGAATAGCATTCTTTGGATACTTCTACGCACTTTTCGTCTATGTATCTATGTATCTATCTGGCTATCTAACCTCTACGCCGCGGGTCGATAAATAAATAAAATAAAAGACCGGCGCCGGCTGGGATTCGAACCGTTGACCCTTTGATCAGCAGGCAGACGCGCTAACCACAGAGCTATGAAGGCAGTCATTCAACGCACTCTAAACACTTGTTTATATCTTTACTACAGGACGCGCTACAGCGCTGTCAAGCTACCGGTGCGCGCGTGCCATGCCCATGCAGCGGCTAGCTAGCTTACCCTCCGCGCTCACCTCTCCCTCAGCTCCTCCTCTCCGCGCTCGGGAGAGGGTGATGCTAGCGGCTGTGCTCAGCCTCACGAGAGCGGAATGAGCCCTCGTGCATGGAACGCGCGCAGCACCGGTAGCTGTGACAGCGTTGTAAAGCGCGTCCTATGGTAAAGATATAAACAACCGTTTAGAGTACCGTTGGTTGAGACTAGCTGAGACGCCAGAAAGTCTGGTCGGTACCATTTTGAGTGTTTGTGCGTATGGCGCGTGCTTTGCTCGCCTTCCTAAGTGACACAAACGCACGTGCTGGGCTGCGGAGATCGTGGCGCAGGGCTGTGAAAGTGTCAACAAATTTAGAATCGCCTCAAGAGTGGGCTGGCGTATCTAGAGTGTGCCGGCCACCTGACGAACGCGCATAACTCCGCACCGTTTGATGCTATTCGCATTAACGTAGATAATCATTCCCAAAGGATGGGTTCTGCTGATTTTTATGTCTCAGAATCGATTTCTTTGGTGTTTATGCTAGGTGTCATGTCAATAAACTTTAGTTTTAAGGTCAGCATTGTGGCGTGTTCTATCTGTCCATGTTTTGTTTTTCACACAGTGCGCCTTTAGGTATGAGAGAAACAAGCAGTACTTCTGGTGCCGTGATTGTTAGTAAAACTTTTCTTTGTTTTCTAGGGAACGTGTGTTTGTGCTGAGCAAGATGGAAACTGAGCAATTCGACTCTACGACGAGATCAAGAGTCTCGAAATGAAGGAACTGGACCCTGAAAGAGGCCATTTGCTCGGCACCGCAACGAGCTGCTCAGGAGTTGAGGAGGAAGTGAACACAAAAGGAAGAACTCTCCGCTCAGGTCAGACAAATATTTTTTTTTTTTTTTAGGTTATCCCATTTGATTATTTTTAACGCTCACCTTTTTTTAAAAAAAATATCACAAACTGCTTGTGTCTTATAATGGGATACGAAACCAAAATAGAGGACATGTTAGAATAATTATTCTTAAGTATAAAAACAGGGAGCATGTTAGAATAGGGTCTGGGAATGCCGGAGAGGCAGGTGTGCATCTGTCCTAATTGAACCTGGGACTTGGTATGTTTGGGTTCTGCCGCGGACTAACACTTTTGACCATAGAAGTTTTCATTGTCAAGGAGGAATAAAGCTGACTTGCTTGCGCATGCAGTTTCCTTAATTGCTTGTGGATTAAAAAAGTTAGAAAAAAATAAGCGTGAAAGCTATAACTTTTGAGGAAGTATAGAATGTTGTCAAAAGAAAACCGTGAGTCAGAATGGTGAAGGAAAAAATTACTGAAATCGACTTTAACGAGCCGAGCACATTTCTAGTGCAATGTTCCAATATGAATCTTAAAGGGCTGCTAGTAAGGTGCTTATGCATGCAGGTGAACATCGAGGCACAAAAAGCAAAAAAATTACACATAAAACACTACTGTAATGAAGCTCAACTAAATATTCTACAAGAGCCTCAGTAAAAAAAAGAAAATAAAGTAATAACACAATCCCTAATTTATTTGTCAAATTAGACACGTACCGGTAATGCAAAAACCAGATGGCCTCTAATATTGCAGTGGATGTACTAAAAACAGAATATTCATGTTTTCCTAAAACCTTTGACATTTGTAAATACGACTTCTCGCTACAGATATTTAAGGGGGACATGGGCCTAAGTTTCAAAATATTTTGAAAAAATTCATTTTTCAATTTTGAGGTTTTCGGTTTTAGAAACTAATTATACACCTTTACACTAAATTTCATAACCATATGCCAAATAGTTACGTTGATATAAAAATATCAACACATTGTGAGAGCAGTAACAAAGTGAAGGAGTTTCGATGTTTGAATGCATTTTTCTCAATTCCGCTTTTTGCTGTGCATTTCATGCAAAGGAATCTTTTGTTCGAAGGTAAAATTATTCTGATACCACAATCAAGATGTTTCTGAACTGAAATTTACTGGGAATTGGGCTATCTACTTTATTTTGTTTTAAGTTAAAGTCCTCATTGAGAAAAAACTGTTTTCAAAAATTGACATAGGACAGATATGCATCTCATATTTTGAGGTAATCACTCTTCCTGAAATATTTACATTAGAGTTATAAAAACTAGATAGCCCGAAGTCCCACATCCCCCACTTTATATTCAAAGCAGTTAAAATGATGCTTAATAGTTTCATTTGCATATCATGGATTTCTTAACGAAGTGTGCCACATCTTCTCATGCACGTATGTAAAGCTGTCCTAGAGAGCTGAAAGTTTGCACAGTACACCTACATCTGAAGTTAAATCTCCCCTGCAAATTTCATTCCAATCACATGAGTAGTTTAAAAGTTCAACCTCTAGCCAGTGTGCCCCCTTAAAATGCCCAATTTATGCTTCTTACAAGTACTGGCCTTTTTTAACTGCCATCTGTGTATCTGTGTGACCGTTAAGGCTTTTGTAAGCGAAGAGCAGCGCACGGCAGCAGAGTGAACTCAAGGACATCATTTTGTACCTACAAAATATGCTTCGTCATGCGTGTCGGTTTTCCTAACTTGTAAATGAAGGTATAGAAGAGAGACCATTAGTCAGATGGCCTCCAAAAAGACACGGCAATTTTTTTCATGTCTGGGATATGTATGAAAAAAATTAATTTAAATAAAAATGCCTCTAAAACTGAAAGAAAAAAAAAATTTCTGGGGGGGGGGGGAATTAATTTTATTTTTGCTGATATCATGCTCTAAATTTCTGGAATTTGCATAAATCCCACTTAGTCTAAAAAAAAATGGGATGATTGCGTATCACACAAATTTAGGTGGGCGCCTAATTACTTCATAATATGTCCTATCTTACACTAAAATACAAATATTGAAAGACGCCATTTTGGGTCCAAATATGAGCTCTAAATAGAGACTTTATGAGATTTCTTTATTTTTTTTAGTCAACTTGGATTTGGAGTGTTAGCTACAATATTTTTTTTTATTTTTTCTCATAGGACTAATAATTGAATTGCATCTGTGAAATTTTCAAAGCCTCGTTTTGTTGCATTTTAATTAAATGACAAATTCACCAGTTTATGCAGAAACGGCCATATTGAGAGCCATAAAAGCAATATGGGCAGTGGTGCTTGTAACTTTTGAAAGTAGCCAAAAGTTCAATCCATCTCATCCGTTTAACATATAAAAAAATGAGAAAAGTACTTTTTGTTGTTGCTGAGAAATTATTTTTTAAAGATGAGCCTCTCCGACCATGCCTCCTGGCGCCCACCTTGTAGGCAACGCACGCCGACGTTCGCTAGCGAGGTGTCAATGGTGTGAGACGCTGCAGCAAGGGCTTCAACGCTCTCTTGAAAACGCGTTTTATTCAGTTGAAGTGGACGTTATCCTGACTTCCATGCATCCGTATCCTCTTTGCGTTACGTAATGATACTGGCGTCTTAATTTTGCTCTACTTCTGCCCAGGTAATTGCCGACAAACGCAGGCCTGCATTGTTTGCTTCCCGAGTTTGGAAATGCGTACTGCGCTTTGGCCTTGTCTGTCGTCTGTCCAGATATAAAACCTATTCAGACCGGATAGCTCTTCACCTTCAGCTTGTTAACCGATAGATCTAGGAACGTTGATAAATGCCAACCCCACCCTCGAGCCTGACCAATGAATCTGCCCCTGCTCAAAGGTACTCCTTTCCCTCGACCCACAGACGCAGTCTCCTCCAAGGGGAGATTGACCTGCTGAGGAGGGAGCTGGACATCTCGGCCACGCAAGCTGTCGGAAAACTGGCGCTCCCTGCTGTCGCTCATCTCGGGGGCACAGGCAGACCTCCCGTTGCCTCGGTGCACAGCGCAGCTGGAGCGGACCGTGGAGAGCATCCGCCAGCAGCTGGCCAGACAAGAAGCACGCCCAGCTGGCAGAGATCCATGACGAGCGGCAGAGCATTGCCGGCCAGATTGAGGCGCTTGGGGAGAAGCAGAAGCTGCTCAGGAGCTTCGCGGAGGAGTCGGAGGAGGCACCCGCCGACAAGGTGCAGTGTTATGACCGTCCGCAGTTATGTCTAACTCTCAAAGACTAGACTCCGTTTCACTTTAAATGCGATCGTCATGGAGGCGGGAAGCTTCTGGATGTGACATGATGCCACTGGAGTTGGAGCCAGAAGTGTGGAGGGACACGCCCCCAACTATAACCAAAACCAAGAGATGCTATTGGACCAAAAGGGGCCTTCGAAGGTCACCAAAACAACTGTTGGCACCAAGTCAGCTCTCTTCTTTGTCCAATAGCATCTCTTGGTTTTGTCCATCGTTGGGGGTGTGTCCCTCCACACTTCTGGCTTCACCTTTGATGGCATCATGTCGCCAGCACAAGCTTTTTACATCTATGGCAAGCGTAGTGCAAGCGACGAGAGCAAAATCCGGGCTTTCAGAGTCTGCCGAGCACGCGCGCTCGTGCTGCTCCGAGCATTGTTCGAGGCAACATGCTAGGGCCTGCAGCTTGCTTTAGCGCTTAAAGTTAAACAAACTATTGACGGTTTTTATCATGTGTCTCTGAACATACTTTTACGGCTTCGGTCCTTAGACTGCCAGATGCTGTGAATATCCAATTCGCTCAAGAAAGCTGGCGAGCGAACTTGCCGCCACAGCTTTCTGTTCTAACCGCTAGGTGCCGTCGATTTCGCAGAAGTTGCCAGTAGTCGATTGTAGAGCCTGTTCACTCATACAGCAGAAGTGCTAGTTAAGTGATAATTCACTACTGAAACCAGTGCTGACTTTAACATTGATGCAGCACTCACTAACGCGGTGCTGATATAGCAGAGGTGAGTGAGTTTAGTGGGGCTGTCTCATTTGAGTAAAATGAGAGTCAACACCATCGATGTTGCCAGTCTTACATTACTCTTATTTCCTTGGATGAAAGCAAAATGAATCAAATACAGACATATTAGTGAGCTTCCGGCCAATCGTTAGAATGCCGACCACTTCCAACGTTTTTTGGTCATGCCGTTGCAGTTCTAGACTCTTCCTCCAAACACTCGATTATTTGTTCTGTCTACGCTAACCCTGGACACAAAGATAAATTCAACAATCTTCGCGAGGCACACCTCAAAAAAATTTTCACTAATCAAAATGTTTTACAGTCGCCAACCGATTATTCGGACTTCGCAGGGACCGAAAAAAACGTCCGAATAATAGAGCAGTCCGAAAAATCAGCAGATTGAAAAACTTGCCTTATTACTTCCGAGTGGGCTTAAAAAGCCGTAAATAGTGCCTTGCTTCAGGTTACGCCTCCATTTGCGTTCGGCAACTTTCTGTTAGCTTGAGAATCACTGCCTCCTTTTCTAGCGTTATGGTCGAGTACTTTCTGCACTTCTTAACGACAGATCGCGGCAGAACAACAGATGGGGCCATGACGTTCAAGCCAGCGCTGTCCGAACGAGATAAGATGCGCAAACCACGAGCGCAAAATGGCGACTGACGACAACGAAGGAACGAAAAACAAAGCAAAATGATAATGATGATGATGATGATGACGTGCAGCTAAATGGAAAAGAGGGCTCGCATAGCAGGTCATCCTAGCGGTAGCAATCGGGGGAGTGCTCAAGTAGCGCTGCCAAACCAAGCAATCCACTTGCAGCCAACATAGAATTCAAAATGGCCGCTTCCGATGGTGTTGACTGACGCTCGCGACAATTTTGTCCGAATAATCGAACCTTCGACCTCCGGCTGCTCTGAAACATTGGTGTGAATATGCACTATTTCTATGGGGTGAGTCACGGTTCCGTCTTTAGGTCCGAAATATCAAACAAGTCCGAATTATCGGAGTCTGGAAAAACGGTTGCGACTGTATTTGGTTACATTTGCTGTTTATAGCAGTATCTGTTAGTGTCCCTTCCTGGAAAAGAAATGCTCTATGTATGAATGCAAAACCCCACTCTAAAGCAGAGGCACTGCTCTCCCTCCCCCCCCCCGTCGTTTTTATGCACGGCAGGGCTCTCCTCACTCCCCCCTCCTCCACCCCCCCCCCACGTCCGCCCCATTTGCCGCTACTGTTCTTGCTCCGGCGACGCTGTCCCTTCCTCCCCACCCCACCTTCACCCCTCCGGCTGCCGCCGTGCGAAATACCCACGTGGTTGCTCTGTGCAGAATGTGAATATGCTGCTCATAATTAAGAAAACTGTTACTCTAGCAACTCTCACTGTTTATACATGTTTTGAAGAATAATAAACTGGGAACCGAACAAATGTCAAGATCTGCTGCGTCCTAACCATCCGCTTGTCCTCATGGCGGCTGCCGGACAAGGAGTCTTGGGACAAGGACTCCTCGGACAAGGATTCTGAGGGGGAGGAGGTGAGCACGTGGTGAAGGGGCGCCTGGCCTTTGTGGACGAGGGTGCGCAAGCTGCGGAGGAGGAGAGCTCGCTCGGCCGCAAGGAGGAAGACGGGAGGTGGGCTGGAGGCACAACCTGGACACTCCTGGACTCTCTGCTGCTCCTGCTCGAGTCCATGGTCGAGGACGCTGGACAAGCTGGAAGGTGCGTCGGGTTGCGTGCCGATTCCAGAATAACGAGTAGCATTTTTTTCTGAATTAAGCGGTTCAAGCGCCGCCGAGCCACTCTGATATGTGACTATGACCAAAAACATTCCCACGGTTGTCTCTTTTGAGAGAAATGTTCCAGGGACAATTGTGTAATTTCTTTACTGAATACTGTTCATAATGAATACTTAAAGGGCCCATGAAACGAATTTTCGTCTGGGATAGATGAATCAGATTGCATTTTACTAATAGCACATTGTTTAGAGTGGGCCAAAGAAAGAAGGTAGAATGTCAAAAGCCTGATTTTTGGTACAAACATTTTAAAACACAGCGTACTATTTCGTAGCTCCTTCCCCTTCGTAAAGCTCTCCTGGCTCTTTTCACTGTGATACATCCGCGGTACCCAAGTCACCGGCCACCAGACCCAAAACGCACGTCACACGACACCGGACCTCACTTCTTCCCTTCACCCCTTAGCTGACGGTGCGGTGGAAGCCATGCGCTTGCCGGACCAATCAGCCGCTCTCTTTTCATCGCTTCTGACCCTTTTCTCTGCAGGCGGGTATGCGCAAGGGAGAGGCGTGATCACATCCGGGCAAAAGTGTGGCTGGCCGCAACAGCACGTAGCTTCCACATCACTGTCAGCTTAGGGGTGAGCGGGGGTGGGGGAAAGCAACTTTTGTCCAAATTTACAGGCTACTGTGCCAATCTTCTAGGGAGAATGGCTGTGTCCGGAGGCTGGTTACACAAATGAGGGTTCGAGCAAGAGGACCCCCACCTATCCATTTCTGTGAAACTGCATTGGTACAGGTCGCGTGATTTCTGAGTTGAGCAGTGCTAAACAGGAAAAAAATTGAAAAATTGTTTCATGACTCACTTCAAATGTAGAGTAGACTCTCATTAACTCAAACTCCAGGAAGTCACGGAATTTTAGTTTGAATTATCAGAAGTATGAATTATCAGAAATGCATCTAAATATGATACTAGACAACGTTATGATTTGTTACATGGATAGCTACACTTACAAAGCAGATTTTTGACAGTTTACTCTACATAGGCCTAATTATAAGCAAGTACAGGCATAGCACATTGGGGAAAGAACTGGAACTTATGTCTTTGTGGACGTCCAGAACACGGGTGCGGACTACAGCCCGTAGAACGCATTTAGCATACGTCGGATATTGCGAGGATATGGGAATACGGTAGACTCATTAATTTAAACTCCAAGAAGCCACAATGTTTGTTTAAATTATCGCAAGTTGAGTTATCAGAAATTCATCTAAATATGATGCAAGATAAAATTATGATATGTCATATGAATGACTATACATACAAAGCAGATATTTATTGATTTCCTGGCATAGGCGTACTGATCATGAGCAGGTATACCGCACGTAAACATTTGTGAAATGTGTGACATAAATTTATTTATCCCTTAAAAATGTTGTTCATCGTGGACTGTTTAGATAGCAGATCACAACTCAAAACAAAGTTAACTTTGTTCATCAGGCCAAGAGGTTACCTAATGTGGACTATTAAGCAGGGAACACATAAGCAATGAAAACTGGCACCGCGCAGCAGTTCTCATAGCAACTTGCAGCGGACGCTGTGACATGGACCTATGCCATGCCACCACGTCACAGCGTCCGCTCAAGTTATTACGGAAATGTTTGCGTGGTGCCCGTTTTCAGAGCTCACGTGTGCCCACTTGAGCCCTGTTGAGTGCGCTTCTCACCGAGGACCGGTGCACCGTGGAGAAGCAACACCCGTGGAAGCACGCTTTGCGGGTGTTGCTTCTCTGCAGGGCACCAGTGCTCGGAAAGAAGCGCACTTAACTGGAGCCGCGGAACTATAAGTATGAATTAGCGAAAACGCCATTCGAATTAAGCGGCTAATAAATACATTAAAAACATAGTGGGACAACCAAACTTTTTAAATCTGTTTGAATTAACCGGAAGTACGAAATATCTGAGTTTGAATAATCGCGAGCTTACTGTATAGCCTATGCAGTATGCGTTCTTCTCTCCGTGCAGCAGTAGTCGCTGAAAATTGGAGAAAAATGAACTGTGTGTTCCGGTGTCAATTACATTCCACCAAAGTTCATGGCCAAGCGCTGGGGTGTGCGACACATGGGGCATGTACTGTACTTCAGACATTGTTAGACCTTGACTATTTTTCGTCTCCACTACAATTGGACACGAGCCAACATTTGGATGTTCACCGAGCCATTGGTTGTAGCCATGCCCAAGTCCAATGTTTACTCACTGCTTGTGTCAAATCCTTAAGCCGCATTTGACTATCAACACCCATGATTGGTCCAGGTAACTTACATCAGTATCGCAACTCCCCAACCATGTTGGCAATCTTGTGGAGTGAATGAAAGCATCAATCTGTTTTTATTTCTCAAATTACATTCCAAGAACGAAACATCCAATTCCATAACATTGCATTGAAAAAAAAATTTTTTTTTGGGGGTCGGAATTTGGGTTTGTTTAGGCCTATATTCGGAATCTACCTTTATGCGGTAATATATGGTATCTTGCACCACACTTGAGCCAATATGTTTGTGAAAGCACATAACATTCAAACTCAGTATTGTTCCATGACCCTTTAAAAGGCCAATTTCCACTTCGTTCGAGGTTTCCTCTGTATCTTCCCTTGCTCTCCTCTCCCAATAGCAGCAGATGTTAGAGAGTTGGGCCAGTTCAGCCATTATAAACAGGCACTCAGGAGAAGTTGTCACAGAATGGTTCCCACTGTTACATGACCAGTGGGAGAAGTTTGAGTAGAAGGTGCCAAGGAGGATTCTCAGCCTGACTGGAAAACAGTCTTTTAAATGGCGTAAAATTTCGAGCATGTGCCCAGGTCACAATAAAGGTCCACCCACTTCTTTTTAAACATTTGACCATAAGCTAACAACATATCAAGCACCCACCCTAGACTTCTGAGCCCACCTAGCTAACCAAGATGCTACCCCGTATCAGATGCTTCTCCTAGCACGCCGGTGCAAAGCGGTGAAGCTCGATGTGCATGCGCCGATGCTATGCAGTGAAACATAACACTTGCGCATGCCAGTGCATGGTGGTGAAGGTTGACACGCTTGCGCTAGTGTTGTGCAGCAAAGCTTGACGCACGTGGATAGGTCCAAAGTGGTAAAGTCCACCCCATCATGTGCCCTTTTCTGCATGTTATCACAGAATGTGCCTTACTGGGTCGTTTCTTACGTGGAAATCATTATGAGCGAACAATATGTGTTACATAAAAATAAAATGTAAATAAATAAATAAAAATGAGTTTTTTTTGTGCAGTGGACACGATCTGTGCTCCCTGGTCTTCTTCAGTATGATCGAGCTTGTGTCATTTTTTTTTCTTGGACCGAGGGAAACATCTGAGCCCTATTTTCTCAAGGTTGTCTCCAAATGTTGGAATGGCCGGCATTTTTGTGGTTGGTTCACGAGGAAATGTTTAAGGGAGCGGAGGTTTCTTGGCTGTTCTAGAGATACTTGTTATACATCAACCAGTCAGGGAAGCCACTGAAACAGTCAAAGAGAAGAAATGTAAGGATTGCAGTTGACACGCTATTAACACAAATTGAAAACACCAATCATCCACCGTTGCGACGTGGTGCAGGCTGCATCTTGGAGAAGGAGCAGGAGGTGGTGGACGTGGAGTCCTCCATCCACCAGGGGGACTGCACGCTGAGGGACATGGCAAGCGAGGAGAAGGCACTGGAGGAGCAGCTGCGGAAGGTCGAGGAGCGCAAGGCAGACGCCGCCGGGGAGCGCCAGGGGCTGCGGACGTCCCTCAACAGCCTCGACGACAAAGTGCTGCTCCTCAGCCAGCAGGAGAAGGACATCCTGGCCACCCTGGGCGAGCAGAGGCACAGGTGAGTGCTTGAGCTTACTGTCTGCGAATGTCAGTTTCGGTTGCAAGGTTCAGTTGTACTTTCGTAACTCTAGCCTAAGTAGAGTCATAAGATCAGTTTACGAAGCACCGTCTGCTTACGTTACATTATGTTATGGGAGCTTACATCTGCTTATGTTGGTGGAATATCCATGCCGCATGTGAGGCAAGCAGTTCGAGGAGTAACCTTGCACGCAATGTTCGAGGCACAGATGTTCCGGTGACTACGTAAGGTAAAGTGCAAAAAAACAAGCAAACATTCTTTTGTGAATGCTGGTTCACACACCGCCATTTTGCTTAAGGCTGGTTTGCACAGCCCCATTTTCTAACGTTAGGTTGTATTAGGAAAGCTTACGTACAAGTCACCGGGACATCTGTGATTTATATGAAGCGTGGCTACCAGTTCAAGGAGAAAGCCTGACATGCAACGTTTAAAACACAAATGTTTCGGTGACTTCTACATAATGAGAGAAACCAGAGCTGTGTGAACCAGCCTTTACTTTAAGAAGCTTACGTTGAGATATGACCGCAAGTCACCGGCACATTCATGCTTCGCATTCCGCATGCCGGGCTACACCTTTCAGTGGTTGCAGTGCTTCGTATGAACCACGAATGTGCCGGTGACTCAGCTGTTGGATCTCGACGTAAGCATACGTAAGCTTCGTGACTAAGGAAACAGTGCTGTCTGAACCAGCCTTAAGGCCCATTCACTCAGTAGCGTTTTCTTTAGTTACTTAGGTTACATTATAAGACAGCGGAACATCTGTGCTTTGTATGTCAGTATGTCATGTGCAAAACTACTTGAACTGGCCGCCATGCTTTGTATGAGGCATTGATGTCTTGGTGACTCCTATCTACAGAGAGAATCCAAAGAGCTTTCTTTGTTTGTGCTGTTCTTGATGTTCTGTTTTGCCGGTAGGAAACAAACATTAGGGCATCAAACTAGACCCCGGACTAAGTGGACACTATGTTTTATTTAGCAACGTAATGCTAGTCTATTCTAATCTGACCCAACCTAAACAAACCATAACCTACCGTAAAGTTCCGAGCAAGCGCTCCCGCATGCACGCAAGTCAAAATTGCCTGCAAAGTGGGGGCGCTATCCTGGAACGGCACCAAAATTCAAAATGGCGACGACAAAATTTTTTGCCAGATAAAGAAAAAAAGGCGCAGTGCATACAGATTTAATATTTTATTTATCTCTGAGAACAGACTTTATTACGCCAAAGATTTGTCACTGCCATGTTAATCACTTTCAAAACCATCAAAAGACTCCTCAGAGTCGGCCGCAAGAAAAAGTTTGCAGCATTCCGCGATGTTTCCCAACTGCATGCCGTTGGCTATTTTGACAGCCTCTTCAGAAAGAAGTCGGTTGCTAATGGCTCATTCTGCACTTCTTTCGTGCTCCAGATATTAAAGAGCGCGTCGTCCACGTATTCACTGAACACCGGCGCGCTCGCTACTTAGCTTTCGCTGAACTTTGGCTTTCCCGTAGTTTGACTGTAGCAAATTGTCAAAATTCTTGCCCCATTCCCGTATCCGGGTCGAGCTTGATGTGTCGAGACGTCTGGTGCACGTCTTTCCCGCTTTCACAATGCCATTGACGACTCGATTTCCTTTGCCACTGTGTAAGAATGATAGCCGACCCGACACCCCCAAAACAAAGCGACAATGGCGTGTAGTGACCGGGCTGATCGGGCTGCAAAGTAGGATTGGATTGGATTGAATTCTTGGACTGGAACTTCACAGGCCAGTGTTGCCTGGGCGCGGTCAGCGCGGTGCGTGATACGGGTGTGGAGCGGGGAGGGGTGCTTTCCCGGAACGGGGCGGAAATGTGAAATTAGTGGTGGTTGGGGGGGGCTCTTGCTTGGGTGAAGGCGCTTGCTCGGAATTTTACGGTAGATAAACCGTAACTAACCTCATTCTGACATTATTATGACCTAACCTAATGTTAGTCTTTGTTATCCTGACCTAATCTAGCCTCATAATGATTTGTTACGAAGGCCCGTTCACACACTTGCAACTTCTCAGGTCCGTGTATCTTAAAACCTCTTTAAAACTCTTACAAGAAGAGAACGCACTGGCCCCACCTGTCGCATAGAACACTTGGCGGTCCCGTTTATTTCCCATTTTTTTGTGCATCTTGTTTCTCTTCATTTTGAAAAACTTTTGTCAGTGTTTTAAACAACCATTTCTCGTGGTAGTACTACATTTGACCTCCAAATGCCGTGAAACCTTCGCTGTTGTGAAATGCACTTTCAGGTCAGCGTGCCAGTGTATTCTCTCGTCCAAAAGAATTTTAAGAGATCTCAAGACACTCGGTTATAAGAAGTCGCAAGTGTGTGAACTGGCCTTAAGTCTTGTAACGGACTCCAATATAGATCAGCAAATCTAATCCTGAACTAAATTAAATGTAACTTTTTCTAGCCATTGTAGACCTTTAAAGTCCTTGATGCAAACCACATTTAAATTACTTGAGGTAGTTAACTGAGGTAGTTAACTCAAATACTGTCGAGATCAGTTATAACGAAGTCGGCTATAACGAAATAGTGGCTACAGCAAAGCAATCATGATTTCACATTCCCTTTAGCACTTTGTTAACCGAAATCGGTTATAACGAAATAAGCGGATATAAGCGAAGTGATTTCCGATTCCCATTGACTTCGTTATAACCGGTCTCGACCATGCCTTAACTACTCTTACAACCTCTCTTTCATCTTAACCAGGTAAGGTTTTTTTTTTATCACATTACGGTAAGCACCTATTGCTACTGAAAGTCTTTAATTTCCTTTAAATTAAGGTTGCTTTAGATTGGCACCTCGTTTCAGGCTCCAGGAAGAACTTGGCAGCTTATGAAAATGGCAATGACTTCCCGATGTCCTGGAACGCCCAAACTGCAGTGGAGCCACGTCACTTCCATACAGAACGACTCCTGCGCTCTTCCGGCCTGACGACCTGGGGCCCCCAACCTCCTCTCCCATTGGGTCCAGCAAGTCCGAAGACTCCCACCACGTAACTGGAGCTGAGTTGCTGCTAAGAGCTCGTGACATGCAAAGCATGAAGTAGCACTGTTTTGATATCTCATAACGGAGATTTTCTTGCAGGAGTTTCAACTTGTATTGGGTAGCTTCAGACCAGCATTGTTGGGCTGTTTCATGTAGATTCCTAGAGCTTTTCT
>JAZHYW010043226.1:0-26954 GCA_037355805.1 Ixodes ricinus
TTTTATGTCTCAGAATAAGTATTTCTTTGGTGTTTGTAGCTAGGTGCTGCATGTCAACAAACTTTAGGTTTTAAGGCCAGCATCAGTGGCGTGGTTCGATCGGCTCCAGCGTTTTGTCGTTCACACAGCGCGCCTCTAGGTATGAGAGAAACAGCTGGTACTTACATGGTGCCGCAGGATTGGTAGTAACTTTCTTTGTTTTTCCACAAGGGAACGTGTTTGTGCTGAGCAAGATGGAAACTGGAGCAATCTCGACTCTACGGCATCGATCAAGAGTCTCGAAATGTAGGAACCGGACTCTGAAAGAGGCCATTTGCGGCTCCGCACTGCGAGCTGCTCTGGAATATGAGGAGAGCGAAACACAAAAGGCTAAAGAACTCCTCCGCTTCAGGTCAGACAAATATTTGTTTTTTTTGTGGTTGTCCCATTTATTAGATTATTTTTGCCGCTCACCTTTTTTTTTTTTAAATATCACAAACTGCTTGTGTCTTATAATGGGATACGAAACCAAGATAGAGGAGCATGTTAGAATAATTATTCTTAAGTATAAAACAGGGAGCATGTTGGAATAGGGTCTGGGAAATCGCCGGAGAGGCAGGTGTGCATCTGTCCTAATTGAACCTGGGACTTTGAGTATGTCTGGGTTCTGCTGCGGACTAACACTTTTGACCATAGAAGTTTTCGTATTGTCAAGGAGGAATAAAGCTGACTTGCTTGGCGCATGCAGTTTCCTTAATTAAGCTTGGGGATTAAAAGTTAGAAAAAAAAATAAGCGTGAAAGCTTATAACTTTTGAGGAAGTATAGAATGTTGTCAAAAGAAAACCGCGAGTCAGAATGGTGAAGGAAAAAATTACTGAAATGGAAGCTTCTAACGAGCCGAGGCACATTTCTAGTGCAATGTTCCAATATGAATCTTAAAGGGCTGCTACTACAGTAATAAAAAGTAGCGGTGTGTACGCATGCAGGTGAACATCAGAGGCTTGCAAAAGCAAAAAATGACACATAAAACACTACTGTAATGAAGCTCAACTAAATATTCTACAAGAGCCTCGGTAAAAAAAAGAAAATAAAGTAATAACACAATTCCTATGTTTATTTGTCAAATTAGACACGTACCGGTAAATGCAAAAACCAGATGGGCTCTAATATTGCAGTGGATGAGGCAACCAGAAACAGAATATCTGCATGTTTTCCCTAAAACCTTTGACATTTGTAAATACGACTTCCCTGGCATTGGAGATATTTATAAGGAGGACATGGGCCTAAAAGCTTCTAAAATATTTTTGAAAAAATTCATTTTTCAATTTTAGAGGTTTTCTAGTTTTAGGAAACTAATTATACACCTTGCCACTAAATTTCATAAAACCATATGTCGCAATAGCTACGCTGATATAAAAATATCAGACACATTGTGAGAGCAGTAAACAAAAGTGAAGGAGTTTCGATGTTTGAAATGCATTTTCTCAATTCCAGCTTTTGCCGCGCATTTCATGCAAAGGAATCTTTTTGTTCAGAGAGTAAAATTATTCTGATAAACCACAATCAAGATGTTCTGAACTGAAATTTCTGCTACAGGGAATTGGGCTATCTGCTTTATTTTGTTTTGGTTAAAGTCCTCATTGAGTAAAACCGTTTTCAAAAATTGACATAGGATCTGATATGTCATCTCGTGTTGTTGGTAATCACCCTTCCTGAAATATTTACATTAGAGTTATAAAATGACCATAGCCTGAAGTCCCACATCCCCCACTTTATATTCAAAGCAGCTAAATGATGCTTGAATGGTTTCATTTGCATATCATGGATTTCTTAAATCGAAGTGTGCCACATCTTCTCATGCACGTATGTAAAGCTGTCCTAGAAGGCTTGAAAGTTTGCACAGTACACCTGGGTACTGGAAGTTAAATCTCCCCTGCAAATTTCATTCCATCATACATGAGTAGTTTAAAAGTTCAACCTCTAGCCAGTGTCCCCCTATAAAGTGCCCAATTTATGCTTCTTACAAGTACTGGCCTTTTTTAACTGCCATCTGTGTATCTGTGTGACTGTTAAGGCTTTTGTAAGTGAAGGGCTGTGCATGGCAGCAGAGTGAACTGACCGACATCATTTTGTACCTACAAAATATGCTTCATCATGTGTGTCGGTTTCTCTTACTCTAGTAAATGAAAGTACAGAAGAGAGACCATTAGTCAGATGGCCTAAAACCGGTCTCAGAAAGGGGGGGGAGGAGGGTGGGTCTCATGCCAAGGGAGACACGGCAATTTTTTCATGTCTGGGATATGTATGAAAAAAATTAATTTAAATAAAAATGCCCCTAAATTGAAAGTAAAAAAATTTCTGGGGTGAAAAGGGGGGAATTAATTTTATTTTTAGCTGATATCAGTTTTAAATTTTTTTAAATTTTGCATAAATCCCACATAGTTAAAAAAAAATGGAACGAGTTGCATACCATACGGTAGGTGCCTAATTACTATAACATGTCCTATCTTACACTAAAATACACAACATTGAAAGACGCCATTCTGGGTCCAAATATGAGCTCTAAATAGAGACTTTATGAGATTTCTTTATTTTTTTTAGTCAACTTGGATTTGAGTGTTAGCTACAATATTTTTTTTTCTTATCTATGGGACTAATAATTGAATTGCATCTGTTAAATTTTCAAAGCCTCGTTTTGTTGCGTTTTAATTAAATGACAAATTCACCAGTTTATGCAGAAACGACCATATTGAGAGCCATAAAAAGCAATATGGGCAGTGGTGTACGGAACTTTTGAAGTAGCCAAAAGTTCAACCCATCTCATCCGTTTAACATATAAAAAAAAGAGAAATAGGTACTTTTTGTTGTTGCTGAGAACTTATTTTTTAAAGATGAGCCTCTCCGACCATGCCTCCTGGCGCCCACCTTGTAGGCGACGCACGCCGACGTTCGCTAGCGAGGTGTCAGTGGTGTGAGACGCTGCAGCAAGGGCTTCATACGCTCTCTTAAAAACGCATTTTATTCAGTTGAAGTGGACTTTATCCTTACTTCCATGCATCCGTATCCTCTTTGCATTACATAATGATACTGGCGTCTTAATTTCGCTCCACTTCTGCCCAGGTAATTGCCGACAAACGCAGGCCTGCATTGTTTGATTCCCGAGTTTGGAAATGCGTACTGCGCTTTGGCCTGTGTCTGTCCAGATATAAAACCTATTCAGACCGGGATAGAAGCCGCCCTCGAGCCTGACCAATAAATCTGCCCCTGCTCAAAGGTACCCCTTTCCCTCGACCCACAGACGAGTCTCCTCCAAGGGGAGATTGACCTGCTGAGGGGGAGCTGGACATCTCGGCCACGCAAGCTTCGGAAAACTGGCGCTCCCTGCTGTCGCTCATCTCGGGGGCACAGGCAGACCTCCCTTTGCCTCGGTGCACAGCGCAGCTGGAGCGAATCGTGGAGAGCATCCGCCAGCAGCTGGCAGACAAGAAGCACGCCCAGCTGGCAGAGATCCATGACGAGCGGCAGAGCATTGCCGGCCAGATTGAGGCGCTTGGGAGAAGCAGAAGCTGCTCAGGAGCTTCGCGGAGGAGTCGGAGGAGGCACCCGCCGACAAGGTGCAGTGTTATGACCGTCCGCAGTTATGTCAACTCTCAAAGACTAGACTCCGTTTCACTTTAAATGTGATCGTCATGGAGGCGGGAAGCTTCTGGATGTGACATGATGCCACTGGAGTTGGAGCCAGAAGTGTGGAGGGACACGCCCCCAACTATAACCAAAACCAAGAGATGCTATTGGACCAAAAGGGGCCTTCGAAGGTCACCAAAACAACTGTTGGCACCAAGTCAGCTCTCTTCTTTGTCCAATAGCATCTCTTGGTTTTGTCCATCGTTGGGGGTGTGTCCCTCCACACTTCTGGCTTCACCTTTGATGGCATCATGTCGCCAGCACAAGCTTTTTACATCTATGGCAAGCGTGGTGCAAGCGACGAGAGCAAAATCCGGGCTTTCAGAGTCTGCCGAGCACGCGCGCTCGTGCTGCTCGAGCATTGTTCGAAGCAACATGTTAGGGCCTGCAGCTTGCTTGCGCTTAAAGTTAAACAAACTATTGATGGTTTTTATCATGTGTCTCTGAACATACTTTTACGGCTTCGTCCTTAGACTGCCAGATGCTGTGAATATCCAATTCGCTCAAGAAAGCTGGCGAGCGAACTTGCCGCCACAGCTTTCTGTTCTAGCCGCTAGGTGCCGTCGATTTCGCAGAAGTCGCCAGTAGTCGATTTAAGGCCTGTTCACGCATACAGCAGAAGTGCTAGTTAAGTGATAATTCACTACTGAAACCAGTGCTGACTTTAACATTGATGCAGCACTTACTAATGCTGTGCTGATATAGCAGAGGTGAGTGAGTTTAGTGGGGCTGTCTCATTTTGAGTAAATGAGAGTCAACACCATCGATGTTGCCAGTCTTACATTACTCTTATTTCGTTGGATGAAAGCAAAATGAATCAAATACAGACATATTAGTGAGTTTCCGGCCAATCGTTGGAATGCCGACCACTTCCAACGTTTTTTTGGTCATGCGCACGTGCCAGTTTAGACTCTTCCTCCAAACACTCGGTATTTGTTCTGTCTACGCTAACCTGGACACAAAGATAAATTCAACAATCTTCACGAGGCACACCTCAAAAATATTTTCACTAATCAAAATGTTTTACAGTCGCCGACCGATTATTCGGACTTCGCAGGGACCGAAAAAACGTCCGAATAATAGAGCAGTCCGAAAAATCAGCAGATTGAAAAACTTGCCTTTATTACTTCCAAGTGGGCTTAAAAAGCCGTAAATAGTGCCTTGTTTCAGGTTACGCCTCCGTTTGCGTTCGGCAACTTTCTGTTAGCTTGAGAATCACTGCCTTCTTTTCTAGCGTTATGGTCGAGTACTTTCTGCGCTTCTTAACGACACATCGCGGCGGCAGAACAACAGATGGGGCCATGACGTCCAAGCCAGCGCTGTCCGAACGAGATAAGAAGCGCAAATCCACGAGCGCAAAATGGCGACTGGCGACGCGAAGGAACGGAAAAACAAAGCAAAATGATAATAATGATGATGATGATGACGTGCAGCTAAATGGAAAAAAAGGGCTAGCATAGCGTCACCTAGCGGTAGGACTCAGGAGTACTCAAGTAGCGCTGCCAAACCAAGCCAATCCATTTGCAGCCAACATAGAATTCAAAATGGCCGCTTCTCGATGGTGTTTTCCGCTGATCGCTCGCGACGATTTTGTCCGAATAATCGAACTTTCGGACTTCAAGCTGTCCGAAACATTGGTCGTGAATATGCACTATTTCTATGGGGTAAGTCACGGTTCCGCCTTTAGGTCCGAAATATCGAACAAGTCCGAATTATCGGAGTCCGAAAAAACGGTCGGCGACTGTATTTGGTTACATTTGCTGTTTGCCAGCAGCAGTATCTTGTTAGTGTCCCTTCCTGGAAAGAGAAATGCTCGTATGCCTATGTAATGCGTAACCCCACGCTAAAGCAGAGGCAACTGCTCTCCCTCCCCCCCCCCCGCCCCGTCGTGTCTTATGCCCGGCAGGGCTCTCCCTCACTCCCCCCTCCCTCCACCCCCCCCCCCCCCGCTTAGCCCCATTTGCCGCTACTGTTCTTGCTCGGGCGATCGCTGTCCCTTCCTCCCCCACCCCACACTTCACCCCTCCGTGCTGCCGCCGTTGCGAAGTACCCACGTGGTTGCTCTGTGCAGTATGTGGGATGTTGCCTCATATTTAGAGACTCCAGTATACTCAGCAACTCTCACTTGTTTATAAGCATGTTTTGAAAGAGTGGGCTGTACTGGGAACCGCACAGTCATGTCAAGATCTGCTGCGTCCTAACCATCCGCTTGTCCTCTTGCGCAGGCTGCCGGACAAGGAGTCTTGGGACAAGGACTCCTCGGACAAGTGATTCTGAGGGGGAGGAGAGTGAGCACGGTGGGGTAGGGGCGCCTGGCCTTTGTGTGACGAGGTAGCGCAAGCCAGCGGGAGGAGGAGAGGCCTCGCTCGGCCGCAAGGAGGAAGACGTGGAGGTGGAGCTGGAGGCACAACCTGGGACAACCCTGGATCTCTCATGCTGCCCCTGCTCGAGTCTCGGTGGTCGAGGACGCTGGACAAGCTGGAAGGTGCGTCGGGTTGCGTGGGCCGATTCCAGAATGACTTGAGTAGCATTTTTTTTCTGAATTAAGCGTGGTTCAAGCGCCGCCGAGCCACTCTGATATGTGACTATGACCAAAAAACATTCTACCACGGTCTGTCTCTTTTGAGAGTAAACAGCCCCAGGGACAATTGTGTAACTTCTTTACTGAATACTGTTCATAATGAATAATCTTCAAAGGGCCCATGAAACGTAATTTTTCGTCTGGGATAGATGAATCTAGATTGGCATTTTACTAATAGCACATTTGTTTAGAGTGGGCCAAAGAAAGAAGTGTAGCAATGTCAAAAGCCTGATTTTTGGTACAAACATTTTAAAACACAGCGTACTATTTCGTAGCCTCCTTCCCTTCGTAAGCTCCTGCCTTTTCCTGTGATACATCCACGGTACCCAAGTACGTCACCAGACCCAAACGCACGTCACACGACACCGGACCTCACTTCTTCCCTTCACCCCTAAGCTGACGGTGCGGTGGAAGCCATGCGCTTGCCGGACCAATCAGCCGCTCTCTTTTCATCGCCTGACCCTTTTCTCTGACAGGTGGGTATGCGCAAGGAGCGGCGTGATCCACGTGGCAAAGTGTGGCTGGCCCACAGCACGTAGCTTCCACATCACTGTCAGCTTAGGGGTGAGCGGGGGTGTGGGGAAAGCAACTTTTGTGCGAATTTTGGCTACGGGCCATCTTCTGGGGAGAATGGCCGTGTCCAGCTGGTACACAAATGAGGGTTCGAGCAAGAGGACTCCCCCAATCCATTTCTGTGAGACTGTTTAGTACAATGCGTGATTTCTGAGTTGAGGAGAAAGCTAAACAGAAAAAAGTTGAAAAATTGTTTCATGACTCCTTCCAAATGTAGAGTAGACTCTCATTAACTCAAACTCCAGGAAGTCACAGATTTTAGTTTGAATTATCAGAAGTATGAATTATCAGAAATGCATCTAAATATGATACTAGACAACGTTATGATTTGTTACATGGATAGCTACACTTACAAAGCAGATTTTTGCCAGTTTACTCTACATAGGCCTAATTATAAGCAAGTACAGGCATAGCACATTGGGGAAAGAACTGGAACTTAGTCTTTGTGGACGTCCAGAACACGGGTGCGGACTACAGTCCGTAGAACGCATTTAGCATACGTCGGATATTGCGAGGATATGGGAATACGGTAGACTCATTAATTTAAACTCCAAGAAGCCACAATGTTTGTTTAAATTATAGCAAGTTGGAGTTATCAGAAATTCATCTAAATATGATGCAAGATAAAATTATGATATGTCATATGAATGACTATACATACAAAGCAGATATTTATTGATTTCCTGGCATAGGCGTACTGATCATGAGCAGGTATGCCGTACGTAAAACATTTGTGAAATGTGTGACATAAATTTATTTATCCCTTAAAAATGTTGTTCATCGTGGACTGTTTAGACAGCAGATCACAACTCAAAACAAAGTTAACTTTGTTCATCAGGCCAAGAGGTTGCCTAATGTGGACTATTAAGCAGGGAACACATAAGCAATGAAAACTGGCACCGCGCAGCAGTTCTCATAGCAACTTGCGCGGACGCTGTGACATGGACCTATGCCATGCCACCACGTCACAGCGTCCGCTCAAGTTATTACGGAAATGTTTGCGTGGTGCCCGTTTTCAGAGCTCACGTGTGCCCACTTGAGCCCCGTTGAGTGCGCTTCTCACCGAGGACCGGTGCACCGTGGAGAAGCAACACCCGTGGAAGCACGCTTTGCGGGTGTTGCTTCTCTGCAGGGCACCAGTGCTCGGAAAGAAGCGCACTTAACGGGGCCGCGAGAACTATAAGTATGAATTAGCGAAAACGCCATTCGAATTAAGCGGCTAATAAATACATTAAAAACATAGTGGGACAACCAAACTTTTTAAATCTGTTTGAATTAACCGGAAGTACGAAATATCTGAGTTTGAATAATCGCGAGCTTACTGTATAGCCTATGCAATGTGCGTTCTTCTCTCCGTGCAGCAGTAGTCGCTGAAAATTGGAGAAAAATGAACTGTGTGTTCCGGTGTCAATTACATTCCACCAAAGTTCATGGCCAAGCGCTGGGGTGTGCGACACATGGGGCATGTACTGTACTTCAGACATTGTTAGACCTTGACTATTTTCGTCTCCACTACAATTGGACACGAGCCAACATTTGGATGTTCACCGAGCCATTGGTTGTAGCCATGCCCAAGTCCAATGTTTACTCACTGCTTGTGTCAAATCCTTAAGCCGCATTTGACTATCAACACCCATGATTGGTCCAGGTAACTTACATCAGTATCGCAACTCCCCAACCATGTTGGCAATCTTGTGGAGTGAATGAAAGCATCAATCTGTTTTTATTTCTCAAATTACATTCCAAGAACGAAACATCCAATTCCATAACATTGCATTGAAAAAAAAAATTTTTTTTGGGGGTCGGAATTTGGGTTTGTTTAGGCCTATATTCGGAATCTACCTTTATGCGGTAATATATGGTATCTTGCACCACACTTGAGCCAATATGTTTGTGAAAGCACATAACATTCAAACTCAGTATTGTTCCATGACCCTTTAAAAGGCCAATTTCCACTTCGTTCGAGGTTTCCTCTGTATCTTCCCTTGCTCTCCTCTCCCAATAGCAGCAGATGTTAGAGAGTTGGGCCAGTTCAGCCATTATAAACAGGCACTCAGGAGAAGTTGTCACAGAATGGTTCCCACTGTTACATGACCAGTGGGAGAAGTTTGAGTAGAAGGTGCCAAGGAGGATTCTCAGCCTGACTGGAAAACAGTCTTTTAAATGGCGTAAAATTTCGAGCATGTGCCCAGGTCACAATAAAGGTCCACCCACTTCTTTTTAAACATTTGACCATAAGCTAACAACATATCAAGCACCCACCCTAGACTTCTGAGCCCACCTAGCTAACCAAGATGCTACCCCGTATCAGATGCTTCTCCTAGCACGCCGGTGCAAAGCGGTGAAGCTCGATGTGCATGCGCCGATGCTATGCAGTGAAACATAACACTTGCGCATGCCAGTGCATGGTGGTGAAGGTTGACACGCTTGCGCTAGTGTTGTGCAGCAAAGCTTGACGCACGTGGATAGGTCCAAAGTGGTAAAGTCCACCCCATCATGTGCCCTTTTCTGCATGTTATCACAGAATGTGCCTTATGGGTCGTTTCTTACGTGGAAATCATTATGAGCGAACAATATGCGTTACATAAAAATAAAATGTAAATAAATAAATAAAAATGAGTTTTTTTTGTGCGGGACACGATCTGTGCTCCCTGGTCTTCTTCAGTACGATCGAGCTTGTGTCATTTTTTTTCTTGGACCGAGGAAACATCTGAACCCTATTTTCTCAAGGTTGTCTCCAAATGTTGGAATGGCCGGCATTTTTGTGGTTGGTTCACGAGGAAATGTTTAAGGGAGCGGAGGTTTCTTGGCTGTTCTAGAGATACTTGTTATACATCAACCAGTCAGGGAAGCCACTGAAACAGTCAAAGAGAAGAAATGTAAGGATTGCAGTTGACACGCTATTAACACAAATTGAAAACACCAATCATCCACCGTTGCGACGTGGTGCAGGCTGCATCTTGGAGAAGGAGCAGGAGGTGGTGGACGTGGAGTCCTCCATCCACCAGGGGGACTGCACGCTGAGGGACATGGCAAGCGAGGAGAAGGCACTGGAGGAGCAGCTGCGGAAGGTCGAGGAGCGCAAGGCAGACGCCGCCGGGGAGCGCCAGGGGCTGCGGACGTCCCTCAACAGCCTCGACGACAAAGTGCTGCTCCTCAGCCAGCAGGAGAAGGACATCCTGGCCACCCTGGGCGAGCAGAGGCACAGGTGAGTGCTTGAGCTTACTGTCTGCGAATGTCAGTTTCGGTTGCAAGGTTCAGTTGTACTTTCGTAACTCTAGCCTAAGTAGAGTCATAAGATCAGTTTACGAAGCACCGTCTGCTTACGTTACATTATGTTATGGGAGCTTACATCTGCTTATGTTGGTGGAATATCCATGCCGCATGTGAGGCAAGCAGTTCGAGGAGTAACCTTGCACGCAATGTTCGAGGCACAGATGTTCCGGTGACTCGTAAGGTAAAGTGCAAAAAAACAAGCAAACATTCTTTTGTGAATGCTGGTTCACACACCGCCATTTTTCTTAAGGCTGGTTTGCACAGCCCCATTTTCTAACGTTAGGTTGTATTAGGAAAGCTTACGTACAAGTCACCGGGACATCTGTGATTTATATGAAGCGTGGCTACCAGTTCAAGGAGAAAGCCTGACATGCAACGTTTAAAACACAAATGTTTCGGTGACTTCTACATAATGAGAGAAACCAGAGCTGTGTGAACCAGCCTTTACTTTAAGAAGCTTACGTTGAGATATGACCGCAAGTCACCGGCACATTCATGCTTCGCATTCCGCATGCCGGGCTACACCTTTCAGTGGTTGCAATGCTTCGTATGAACCACGAATGTGCCGGTGACTCGCTGTCGGATCTCGACGTAAGCATACGTAAGCTTCGTGACTAAGGAAACAGTGCTGTCTGAACCAGCCTTAAGGCCCATTCACTCAGTAGCGTTTTCTTTAGTTACTTAGGTTACATTATAAGACAGCGGAACATCTGTGCTTTGTATGTCAGTATGTCATGTGCAAAACTACTTGAACTGGCCGCCATGCTTTGTATGAGGCATTGATGTCTTGGTGACTCCTATCTACAAGAGAGAATCCAAAGAGCTTTCTTTGTTTGTGCTGTTCTTGATGTTCTGTTTTGCCGGTAGGAAACAAACATTAGGGCATCAAACTAGACCCCGGACTAAGTGGACACTATGTTTTATTTAGCAACGTAATGCTAGTCTATTCTAATCTGACCCAACCTAAACAAACCATAACCTACCGTAAAATTCCGAGCAAGCGCCCCCGCTGCACGCAAGTCAAAATTGCCTGCAAAGTGGGGGCGCTATCCTGGAACGGCACCAAAATTCAAAATGGCGACGACAAAATTTTTTGCCAGATAAAGAAAAAAAGGCGCAGTGCATACAGATTTAATATTTTATTTATCTCTGAGAACAGACTTTATTACGCCAAAGATTTGTCACTGCCATGTTAATCACTTTCAAAACCATCAAAAGACTCCTCAGAGTCGGCCGCAAGAAAAAGTTTGCAGCATTCCGCGATGTTTCCCAACTGCATGCCGTTGGCTATTTTGACAGCCTCTTCAGAAAGAAGTCGGTTGCTAATGGCTCATTCTGCACTTCTTTCGTGCTCCAGATATTAAAAGAGCGCGTCGTCCACGTATTCACTGAACACCGGCGCGCTCGTTACTTAGCTTTCGCCGAACTTTGGCTTTCCCGTAGTTTGACTGTAGCAAATTGTCAAAATTCTTGCCCCATTCCCGTATCCGGTCGAGCTTGATGTGTCGAGACGTCTGGTGTACGTCTTTCCCGTTTCACAATGCCATTGGACGACCTCGATTTCCTTTGCCACTGTGTAAGAATGCATAGCCGACCTGACACCCCCAAAACAAAGCGACAATGGCGTGTAGTGACCGGGCTGATCGGGCTGCAAAGTAGGATTGGATTGGATTGAATTCTTGGACTGAACTTCACAGGCCAGTGTTGCCTGGGCGCGGTCAGCGCGGTGCGTGATACGGGTGCGGAGCGGGGAGGGGGCGCTTTCCCGGAACGGGGCGGAAATGTGAAATTAGTGGTGGTTGGAGGGGGGCTCTTGCTTGGGTGAAGGCGCTTGCTCGGAATTTTACGGTAGATAAACCGTAACTAACCTCATTCTGACATTATTATGACCTAACCTAATGTTAGTCTTTGTTATCCTGACCTAATCTAGCCTCATAATGATTTGTTACGAAGGCCCGTTCACACACTTGCAACTTCTCAGGTCCGTGTATCTTAAAACCTCTTTAAAACTCTTACAAGAAGAGAACGCACTGGCCCCACCTGTCGCATAGAACACTTGGCGGTCCCGTTTATTTCCCATTTTTTTTGTGCATCTTGTTTCTCTTCATTTTGAAAACTTTTGTCAGTGTTTTAAACAACCATTTCTCGTAGGTAGTACATACATTTGACCTCGCAAATGCCGTGAAACCTTTGCTGTTGTGAAATGCACTTTCAGGGTCAGCGTGCCAGTGTATTCTCTCGTCAAAAGAGATTTTAAGAGATCTCAAGACACTCGGTTATAAGAAGTCGCAAGTGTGTGAACTGGCCTTAAGTCTTGTAACTTGACTCCAATATAGATCAGCAAATCTAATCCTGAACTAAATTAAATGTAACTTTTTCTAGCCATTGTAGACCTTTAAAGTCCTTGATGCAAACCACATTTTAAATTACTTGAGGTAGTTAACTGAGGTAGTTAACTCAAATACTGTCGAGATCAGTTATAACGAAGTCGGCTATAACGAAATAGTGGCTACAGCAAAGCAATCATGATTTCACATTCCCTTTAGCACTTTGTTAACCGAAGTCGGTTATAACGAAATAGCGGATATAGCGAAGTGATTTCCGATTCCCATTGACTTCGTTATAACCGGTCTCGACCGTACACTTAACTACTCTTACAACCTCTCTTTCATCTTAACCAGGTAAGGTTTTTTTTATCACATTACGGTAAGCACCTATTGCTACTGAAAGTCTTCCAATTTCCTTTTTAAATTAAGGTTGCTTTAGATTGGCACTATCGTTTTCAGGCTCCAGGAAGAACTTTCAACGCTTAGCAATGGCAATGACTTCCCCGATGTCCTGGAGGCAAACTGCAGTGGAGCCACGTCACCTTCCATACAGAACGACTCCTATGCGCTCTTCCGGCCTGACGACCTGGGGCCCCTAACCTCCTCTCCCATTGGGTCCAGCAAGTCCGAAAGACTCCACCATAGCAACTGGGTGAGTTGCTGCTAGAGCTCGTGACATGCAAAGCATAGAAGTAGCACTGTTTTGATATCTCATAACGGAGATTTTCTTGCAGGGTTTTCTTGTATTGGGTAGCTTCAGACCAGCATTGTTGGGCTGTTTCATGCTAGATTCCTAGAGCTTTTCTAGGGGTGGTTTGCTTGCAGCTTTAGGCTAGTATTGTTGTGTTGCTTCATGCTAAAGTCCTCCTTGTAGGTGCGCTTCTATAGCTAATTGGCTCAATCTTTATATCTTTATTTGAGTTGCATCAGTCTTAGTTTGAAGGCAGCCTTGTATCAATTTCGGAAAGGGACGACTCCCTCCATACAATTTATAATTGTTGTGGGATTTGTCTGGAACCTATACAGATAGTGTGTTTAAAAGGAAAAAGAATATGATGGTGTTATAAGATGTTTGCACATTTTAATGCGAATAGCATTCTTTGGATACTTCACGCACTTTTCGTCTATGTATCTATCTATCTATCTATCTGGCTATCTAACCTCTTACGCCGCGGGTCGATAAATAAATAAGACCGGCGCCGGCTGGGATTCGAACCGTTGACCCTTTGATCAGCAGGCAGACGCGCTAACCACAGAGCTATGAAGGCAGTCATTCAACGCACTCTAAACGGTTGTTTATATCTTTACCATAGGACGCGCTTTACAGCGCTGTCACAGCTACCCGGTGCGCGCGCGTTCCATGTACGAGGGGCTCATTCCGCTCTCGTGAGGCTGAGCACGGCCGCTGGCTCACCCTCTCCCGCGCTCGGGAGAGGGTGATGTAGCGGCCGTGCTCAGCCTCACGAGAGCGGAATGAGCCCTCGTGCATGGAACGCGCGCGCACCGGTAGCTGTGACAGCGCTGTAAAGCGCGTCCTATGGTAAAGATATAAACAACCGTTTAGAGTGCCGTTGGTTGAGACTAGCTGAGACGCCAGAAAGTCTGGTCGGTACCATTTTGAGTGTTTGTGCGTATGGCGCGTGCTTTGCTCGCCTTCCTAAGTGACACAAACGCACGTGCTGGGCTGCGGAGATCGTGCGCAGGGCTGTGAAAGTGTCAACAAATTTAGAATCGCCTCAAGAGTGGGCTGGCGTATCTAGAGTGTGCCGGCCACCTGACGGACGCGCATAACTCCGCACCGTTTGATGCTATTCGCATTAACGTAGATAATCATTCCCAAAGGATGGGTTCTGCTGATTTTTCTCTGACCATAATCATTTGTTGGAAATACAAGGCTAAAAAATAGCGTTGTATTAAAACTAATGCTACCTAAACATCTCCTGAGGACTTCTAGGTCAGCGAAGTCTACTTAAGCAACAATTGCTTTTTGTGCAATTATTTGAACTTTTTTTTGTGGAACGTGGAACTTTTTTTATAGCTGTAACTTCAACTTTTTCAGCATTTTGCTCTACTGTAAACAACTCTATTTTCGCAGGCTTAATATTTTGCAAACGTTCCAAATATTTCATAGCCACAAAATTCTATGGTTGGAGGTGATGTGCTATCAATCCATTATCATGGATTGATCAGTTTGCATGTTTAGTATTTTCCAGTATTTTTTTATACCTCGAAATTCACGAAAATATGGTCCTCGCTAAAATTGAACCTCTCACAGTATTTGCATTTGCCCAAGTCTTCCTCTTTTTTGCATTCACCACAGCCAAGTGCAGAGAGATAAAGGCACACACACTGTGGCAATGGTTACCTTCAGAACCAAAGATGCGTTTCTTACAAAATCATGTCTTGTGTGTTTCCAGGATCTTCGAGGGCTTGAGGAGAAGTTCCTCGTCGTCGAAAAGGAGCTCGAAACGCGGCGAAAAGCGTTTGAGGCCGAGATGGACGAGGAAGGCAACGATGCATACTTGGGACAGCTCAAGGAGATGGAGATCAGGCACCAAGAACAGTTGAGTGCATGTATAGATTTGTTCATGAGTCCACTGCCCGATGCAATAGCCTCTCTGAGCGAACTCTCCGCACTTTTCGTGTCCGTATGTGTGCTGTGACCAATGAAGCAGGCGGCATGCACAGGGGTGGAAGCGCTGCGCCAATTGCGCCACCCTGCGCCAATTCACTTCCCTGCGCCAGCCTGCTCCAAAACGCCAATTTCAGCTTTTTTTTTTGTGTGTTTTTTTTTTAAATTTAGCGGAAAACGGTCGGCCACTGGCCACCATGTGGTGTGTACTTTTGTTTAGGCGTAAGTGCGGGTGACTCGTACCAACTCGACTGGGGCTCCGAACCACGTGTAACCGCAGGGCGAGGCGTCGATTTTAGTTCATCGAGAGTGAGATGTCGATTTTGACTACAAAGAGCTTGATATACGAACACATCGGGTTGGTTTCGGGCATAGTTGGTTGGCGCGGTTGAAGCGCATATGCGCTTCAACCATGCCCGTGGTCCCGATTTGCCGTGATCGTGGGAGTTGGTGTCTCGGTACCGCGGTGGGCTACCTCGGCCGTCAACATGAGCAGAAGTAATTGGTCTTTACTAGCTTTACCTGTTATTTGGTAGCGTACCATATTTTGACGCTTAGCCGTTAAGAAACACGTACTATGTTAGTTACGTTTATTTTTCTTTGCGAACGCAGTTAAGAAACACGCGCTATGTTAGTTTCGTTTGTTTTTCTTTGCGAGCGCATGCACATGCGTCAACATGAGTAAAATAAATGGTCTTTACTAGTTTTACCTGTTATTTGGTAGCGTACCATATTTGGTCGCTTAGCCGTGAAGAATCGCGAGCACAGGCACATGCGTTCTATTAGTGGCTGTGATATTTTTAAGACAATATATTTTTCCATCTAAAGTAATATAGATATAGCTTTGTATGTTAACTTGGGTGTAGGGATTACTGTATTTTATGAACAGGGATTAAGAACATTTGTATTTAATGAAAACAGGTCAGCAAGGACTGCTTTATTTTGAAACATGTTGTGGTACCTTAATTTTTTTTTTTTTTTTTGTGGAGACACGCAATGCACAACATTTTATGGAGTGCATAAGGTTGCATTGCTCTTCTAGTCGATGCTTAAAGCTGCATATGTACGAGTGACTGTGGTATTCTAAAGATATAAAATACACATTTTATTTTGCATCTGAATTTTTGTCAAATGTCAGTAGCCTTGTATTTTGTTACTAAACTTGATATAGGGCTTTTTAAGCAGTGATTGAACATGTGTATTCTTTATTAAACAAAAACTGTAGTCAGCGAAGGTAGTTTATCTGACACCTTGCAGTGGTTTAGTTTTCTGGATACATGTTTACAATTGGCCTATTAAATAGACGGTTTTGTACTGGCGTGGCTCAAGTTGTGCTTTTACTGTCGGGGCCTCCCATATAAAGTCTATCATGACTCTGCCTGCTGCCGGAATGGTTCTCAAAGCCTTTCCTTTGCATAAATTGCCAATATTCCATATTTCAATGCAATAGAAATAGAAAGGTATGTATGTATGTTGCTTGAAAATTATTCTGGGATGTGCATGCATATATTTTTGCTACATTTTCACATTTAGCAACAACAAATCACTTTTAGACACCTGTTTGACCTCCGTGACCTGCTCCAAAACCTACTTCTACGGCTACAAAACTTACTTTTGCTGCTCCCGAGCCGCTTTAAAGCGAGCCTTTTACTGCTCCAAAACTGCTCCAAAGTGGGACTTTTGCTGCTCCCAGCCCTGCTACAAAAGGCTCTAGCCCGCTTCCACCCCTGCATGCATCTTTTATAGTGTCAGGGACAGAAAATGATAAACAAATGTAGAACTGGAAAAGGAAGCATTTAATAAGGCGAACTTGGCCTATCTGAACTGAAAGACTAACGTACAAGGCATCTTGCGTCAGAAGGGTGACCGCCTTGAAGAAGCACGTTACCACTGCTCTAATACTCGCAGTATGTTCAGGAACATTCTGAACCAATACAGACAATAAAAGCCAAGAATGGGCTGTAATTTTCCAGAAAAAGCATTAATTGATAATAAAAAGAACCAGGACAAGCAAGTTTGAACCAACCATGTTCGTGTGACAGCCACATGTGTTGCCAACTCTGCCACGCATGTGCAATACACCTACTTTATTATGCATACGGGGTGTAATGCGTCCAACGAATCTGATGTGATATATTAGCTTACAAATGGCAAATAGAGTTACCAAGGGTCTTATTATGTTTGCATGTGTATCGTGTTTGTACCCTCTAATAAGAGAGGAAAATTTGAATTGCAGAGAGGCTACAACAAAAGTCCATGAAAAGTAGGCAGTTATATCAGAAAATTGTGTAAATTGGTTTTACATGCGAGGGAAGACTTCATGGATGTCGACGAAAAGTGTTCCTAGTATTTCCACAGCAGTTCCCGAGCAGTTCATTAAAAAACTGTTTACGCGGCACGAAACGGTGCAAAATGCTTCGCATTTCGACAACGCTAATCTTCGCGGCGATTTTGTCAAAAAATGTTTTTGCCTGTCCCAGAACTTTCTTTTCTCAAAAGAGCTTTCTCTCTCTGCCAATGTTAGGTTGCTGGACCTGATAAAGAGAAAGGCTGACAAGCTGAAGAGGCAGAATGTGGGACTCCTTCATTCGTCATACTTAAAGTAGGTGTCTCTCAATTCTCAGCTTTTCTGGGTGCTCTCACCCCAAGTAGCTGAGCTCTTTTGGGCCGAAATTTGGTTTTTGTTTGGGAACATGGGGCCTTAAAAGCCCAAAGAAGCCAAAGTAGAGCCCGCTTGAACTCCTTTGGCCCAAGTCTGGGTATCTTGGCCCTAATTTGCCAAGCATGTGCCAGTTAATCTTCATTGCTGATAGTTGCAGCTATCATCTGGCATCTTTGGGCCTGAGTCGCCAATCAAGTGCCAGAGTTGCGCTACTCCTGATTGTTCGGTTTTCATGTGGCAACTTTGGACTTAAATTGCCAAACAAGTGCCAGATTTAGGCTTTGTTGCTGGTTCTTCACTGCTGGCATCTTTGGTTCAAGTCTGGCACTTTGACAGTTATGTGGGAAGTCAGTAAAAATTCATAGGAGTGCCAAAGAAAAGTACTCTGCCACTAACTAACACCTGGGAGCAAAACCGTGTAAGGCCCAAGTTGAACTTTTAGGATTGCCAACCTTGTGGCAAGTGAGATGTTTTTATGGAATGGTACCTGAGACGTTGCATTTTGAGCTGCTTGTCTGGAGTTCTTTGACCGTAAGAGAGTACAACTCTCGTCTTGTTACGTCACTACCCTAAAATCCCGTAAGAATGCACACCAAAAATGAAGAGATAAATGTCGAAAAACATGGGGTCGGCTATCCTTAGGAATGCAGCAGCAAAACTTCATCAAAAATTAGTGATAGACACTGGGGTGCCCGCTACAAGCCACATGACCAGGTATCGTGGACACGGCAAATTCGCGTTTCACGATGCGATAAACATGCAGGAATTCACTTCGAATTCCCGTAGTTACGAAAACGGATACCGCAGATCGCGGACGCAGCAGATTTGAGTTTTAGGGTGCAATAAACATGCAGGAACCACTTGCATGCCATGAGAACCGATATTGCGAACGCAGATTGCAAAGTAGAACGCGAACCCACTACGAACTCGCATGTCACGGGAACCGATATTGCGTGCACAGATCGTGGCCAAAAACGAGAAAACCCGTCACACGTATCGCTACCACAGATTGTGCGGTTGATGTGATTCCCTTTAAACATCGTTTGATGTCTGATGGGAATAGGGGTGTGTGGGGGGAAGGGGGCAATGTATTGTCATTTTTATGTTACGGATATTTACCCAGAAAAATGGGATTTTCCGGTAGTGTGAAACGGGCTTGGATCTTTTTTTATCTACTCGGGGAAATATTTGGCTGTTGGGCAGGCTACGACAAGGACTCTGATAGTAACTTATGTTCTGTTTTTATTTGGCTGTAAATCAGTATCTGTGTGCCATTGACCATTATGAATGGCATAGCTGTTTTTTTGTTTGCTTTCTATGGGAAGATATTGAGAGCTTATTTTCTAAGAGAGCTCGTATCCTTGCAAGATGAACGGAGCAGCTTGCAAAACTTCAGTAACCTGCTGAGTTTTGTGACTATTTTTGATGCGTGGTGGCTTATATTTTGAATAATATTTAGGGACTAACCACCATCTTGAGAAATTAGTTTTTAATGGAGCCCAAAGTAAGGTTAAATGTAGCAGTCATGTGGAGAGGGAATTTTGTTGTAGTACTTACAAATTCACTGTCAATGCAGTCCATCTCCCATCAGAACTTCACTCGATGAAATAATACAGCTGCTTTTCTTGCTTTGACCCATATCAAACCACATTTTTGAACACTGTTGCAGCAACTCGGTCAGTTCTGGCAGACATCAGCACATGACGTCCCGATCGCTGGTAGGTTTCTTTCAGTTGCTTGGCTTTTTCTTCCCCACTCGTACATTGCCGAGTGCTCATTGACCAACTCCTTGACCGCCCGTTTCAGCCGATCCTCCCGACACATCCACACTTTGGCGTGGAACTTGGCACCGAGGAGTGCCCTATCCGCATCTCTATACCCTCGTACACGTTGAGGGGTAGTGGATCTAACGCACATATCGAGTATGAAGTGAAGGTGAGCGCAAGTTTCACGAAAGACTTCGGTGATTGACGCTGTAGGAATTTTTCCGGAAAATTTCGGGTGCATGGCTACGACGAAAGTGTCGCGTGGCGTAAAGGGTACCGCTATGGCCCGTTGATGCGCTTGCACCTTCTTACGACCGAGTTTGTGTAATCTCTTACGATGGGACGGCGCACTGGCACGCAGACGCCACCTACGAGGTGGTCCTGGAACTGCATTTGACCAGAGCGAAGGTTTTGCGGTATTCGCGAGATCAAACATACATGCTATTTATAAAAAATGTCCATTTATTACATTATCAAAAGTTTTTGAAGCAAAAAAAATTATGCTAAATATTAAAATAAAAGGAAATATGTAAATGCCAAGTGTTTCACCCGATAGATGGCGCCAGCGTGTCATCTCATCATAGGAGATCACAAGAGGTTTTAACGCACCCTGTCGTAAGCGGCCGCGAGTGTGTGAACCGGCCTTAAGTCTGTCACAAAATTTGACAGTTCGTACATACATTTATTATAGCAGTAGTTTGGCACGTGTAAGGACATCGTAATTCTCGGTAGAACTAGCTGTACGGCTATTCTATTTTGAGAGCTTGAACAAAAAAGGGTAATGAATTCTGTGGCAGTTGTTTAGTCACGCTTGACAAAGTCGACGTACGTCGAAAACGCTTTTGGTTTGGCATATCTCCGCGCAGTCGCTCGTGCGCCGAGACTCGTACTGCACCTTCCAATTAGAATGCCATTGGTTGTTGCTACGGTCGCACAATCGCTTATGCCAGCCAATGCGAGTGAGGTGCAACCAGCAAAGGATTGTTGCTGCAGCGGTGACACTATTGCAATGGGCACCAAGGTTCAAGATGCGTCAAATTAATGAATCGACTAAATTTGGCGGGTAAGACATTGAGACGTCCCCTGCAAAATTGAGCGGATGGTGGTCACATGACCACAGTTGCTACATGGCATGGTCGTGCGACATTTTGATGACATCACTTTCGTGTCGCTTTTTCGTGTCAGTTGCTCTTTTGCCTTTCCACATAGCCAGCCCCGTAACATATTTTGTGTTAAAACTCCAGATTTGCCTCAGATTGACGTCGGACATTTCGCTTGCTATACGTGGCCTGCATTGTTGGCGCGTCAGCTGCCATTGTGATGGTCTTGCTGCTGAGTCATGACAACCAGCATGAAGTGGAGATGTCACGTGCGAACCGTGTATTAAACTTAACTTTTTTGTGGCTGAGTCTGTTGGCAAAATGTTGATTGCCCTGCCTGTTATTTCCCGCTGTGTTTTCCTTTAGAATCCTACTTTGAGACATATTCAAAGTCGACATCTTAAAAGTTGATATGGGATTCCAAACCCACCTGATTGCAGGAGCAAGCATAAATGAGAACATTATGCATAAAAAGTTTGCCTGACAAGAATCTGATGCCAACACACGATAACTTTCAGGTTGTTGTCATGGACGACAGCTGGACGTTATACCGGAGGTACAAACGCTTCAGGGAACTGCATGACTACATGAAGCTCAAGTACAGAAACAAGGTAAGCTGACTGTCTGCATTGTTTGCAGTGCAATGATGGAATGGTTTCTAATCTTACAATGCTGTTTTTGCAATGGTTTTGCATTGCCGACTGCTACCACATTTTGCTGGTAGTTTTTACCTTAGTATTAGTGTCAACAGGCATTGAAGTAGATGTGTTTTTTTTTCTTTGTATTGGTAGTTTGGCAGTGAAACCAGATCTGTACCATTACCTGAATCCAGGTCATGTAGTTAAAAAATTTGTATAAACTTTGTTTTTCCCTGAAAATAGGAAATAATGGCTTCCTCACATTTATGTCTTTAACTGCCACACCTTACAGCGATTTTACAGTAAACAACTGATGCTATTTTGCACTCGCTTAACTTTTGCAAATTGAGAAGTAACACAAAATATTGATTGTGTGATGAATCTATTGCCAGGGCATGAAAATTAAGAGTCAGTGTGTCCTAGGCAGCAAATTTTTGTTTTATGAAATATTCCACGCTGTGGCACCTTGCTAGATTTGCAGAATCATTATTTGCAATAGTAACCAAACATATTCAATTGTTCTTAGTTTGTATTTGGTTCAGCCATTGGTAAATTCTGTAATCCTCCAGAAATACTAAAACTGACAGTTTGTGTAACAAGTCCTTGGGGTTTCCTACCTGTGCTTTGTGATATCCTTTGTGCAGCTTCTTAACATCTTATTTTCGTGTGTTTTCTTAAAGGTTTCCTTGCCCTATTTTCCGCCGAAAATACTCTTTGGAAATAAATCGCAAAGACTGGTGGAAGAGCGGCGAAGAATGCTAGAGGTGAGGTCTTGAATTCGTGTTTACATGGGTACCTAAATTTTTTTTTGTGTGTGTGTGTGTGTGTTTTTTTTGTGTGTGGTTATGTTTATAAATAAAATACCTTAATATCCCGAGTCATCGCCCACCCACCTGCCGCGTGAAATTTATAAAAAGAAATTAGGGTGGGCCATGTTAGGGGGGGGGGCATGCATAAAAGGATAAAAGGTTTAGAAAACGCTGAAGGAACGGACATTTTTTTGTACATATCTAGCGCAGCTGCAGAGGAGATGCATTAAACTCGAAACTCGAATTAGTTTCAATGTTTTATGCAAGAAATACTCATGAAAGACCATTTTCAATAACAAAGGCCATTGCTTGCATACGCGTGATGAACACCGCGGATTGCCATACAATGCAAACGTTTGTTTCGTGACAGTGCGTTTTTTCTATGTTATCTTCGTTAGTGAAAAAAAGTAGTCAACAGGAAAATAGAAAAACCAACCAGGTGCAGCGAGCAAGGAAGCGAGCGTGCGAAAGAAGCGAAGACCGATGCTGGAGAAGCGAGAAAGTCGGTGATCGAGTTGTTTAATACTTCGGCGTTGGGCCAAGTTGGGCGCTTTGTCAATCACAAGGGCTCTTGTGCAGCTTTCTTGTTTGGTGCATACATGTGTGCGTCCGTGCACCGCATGCCATCAACGCAGGTTGAGGCGGCATTGCTGCTTGGCGTGGACCGCACCACGAACACAGAGCTCGAAATGGGACACCTTACAAACGTCGGTGTGGGGTGTTCCAGCAAATTTTTATTTACCCATTGGCTTTGTCTCAAACATTGCACAACCTACCAACTGCCGTCGCGACGTGCCGGGAGAAGGAGCGGGCTCGCGGTGACTAGCAAGTTCGCGGTGGCTGTATTTCGGCGGAGACTGACTTTGACCTTACACTTCGCAGTTACACTCCAGGATATGGGGCGTTCGCTTATCTCGCAATCTCTGATTGGGTTGCTGCCTTTAATACCTGTCTGACTTTTTCTGTTTTTTTTTTTTTCTCCGACGGAATTTTTTGGAAGCAATACAAAGTTTTATTTTGTTACCTCCATTGTTTTCCTTTCGCACGCATGTACTCAGACTTTGGTGTCGTCAAAATTGGGGAGGAAATGCGTAAACAACAGGAAGTGTCTTTCCCCCTTTGTTTTACTTAGTCCTCCAACCATAAGCTCTGCAACCGCGTCATTCGGGTAGGATGAATGTTCACGGATCGTGGAGTCCGGCGTTGGGGTATTTTTAGGGCTAGGCGATCACTCGGTGCTCATTTCGCAAATCGATATTAGCCCAAAAAGTGGGGTGGGCGATGACTCGCAATATTACGGTAAGTAAGGGCTAGATCAGCTATAGATAGTGGAAAGTCAAGGGTTGGTTTATAGTTGTAAAAGGTGAACCTGTTCTGGATAAACCTTGTTTGCTTGTATTGTTATAGTTTTTATTGGTAGACCCCTATAACATTAAAGTTCAAAGGGCAAAAAACCTAGAACTGTACTTTTTGTAATGATTGAAATGATGGTACAAAGATGAAAATGTGCATGCATTTGCTTGGAGCAAGTCGTTTTAAGTGCAGCATAATTATTCCTTTCAAATCAGTGCAGTGTAGCGAAGAAATTAATTCTCTATGTTTACTTCAGATAAGGTTGACTTGATTTTGTTTTAAACTCCAACACAATGCCTTAAAAAGTATGGGGCCATTAGTCAACTTCAATTGACTTTTGCTTCACTTCAGTTTCAAATAAACTCGTTCGATAAACCATTGAATAAATCTAATAGAATGGCTGTAGAAGATCATTCTGAGACGACAGATATTAAAACGGGAACGTTTGTATGCAACCCTTCAAGTTTGGGGCTCCTGTGATGCTTTTGCATGCTTCAAATATCTTATTTAATAATGCTGCAATGTTTCTGAAGTTGATATGCACACCTCATTTATGGTATGGCAGATCAGTTCACATAAGACACTCTTTTAATGTTGGGCCATAGAGCAACGGACCACAGTTAAACACAAATGGAATCTTTTCTGCATTCAGTTGATCTCAAAGTGTTGCAATCTACGGAAATTAGGGGCTCAATATTATAAGTTGCAGAGGTTTCTGAACCCCTTATGAAATAAAGTTTTGGATTCAAAAGATTAAAATACATTTTTATTTGAAAGGTTTTCGGTACTCTATAAAACTCCCAAAAATATGAGAATGCCGAGTCTCAGTTGCTTGGACGGGACCTTCCAGGTGTACCTGATCGAACTGGTGAACGTCTGTCGACGGGACCTTACCTGCCCGTTGCACCGGTCGGTGCAAGGACTGTGCAAGCAGCACATGTGGGAGTTTGCACCATTCTTCCGAAAGGGCTGCTTCGAGACCAGCAAGCACAGCACGGGATGATGCTGTCCGCTTTTACACACCTGCTTCCCATTGTTTGCGGTTGTTTTTTTATGCTGCTGCAGACAGCACAACTGTTTGTTATCCCATCCCTCCCATGTTTTTTATGAGAGGGACCCGATGTATCATAATTCTATGGATGCATGCCTATTCTATGGATGCACGCCTGTATGGAGACTGCATGTGGCTGAGGGGCAAAGGCAAGGGGCTTAAAGGCCAACATACACCTCATTCTTTTCACTTTTGCTTGCTTCCTTTTTCCTCCCACATCCTCTTCCTGCTTTGTCAGTCATCCTTCTAATATTTCTTTAGTTAGATGTAACTGGCAATCTAGATACATTGTTTATAAGAACGTGAATTCAGGTTCACCTTCAGTCCAGCGTATTATATGGAGAGTTGATCTGGATCCAGATTCATCTTTGATCCAGTTGAGATTCATGATTGATATGAATCCTGGATACAGATCAACTTGTGATCTGGAGTTAATCTGGTCTAGGTTTATTTTTGATCCAGGCTGAATTCAGAGTTGATTTGAATTCAGATTCATCTTTGATCCAGGCAAGATCCAGAGCTGATCTGAATGTAGATTTGCCTTGCGATCCAGGTTAAGTCCAGAGCTGATCTAGATCTCAATGCAGGTCAAATTTTGATTCAGAATCGGTGTAGACTCGACCCTCCTTTGATCCAGGCTAGATCTAGAATTTTCTCGGTCCCAATAGAGATCAAGTTTGGATCCAGACTCTATTTGGTTTAGGGCCATCCCCATCAACTCTAGGTTCCTTCAAAGTTTGATTTATGTCTTCCTCTATTCTTTCTTTTGTCACCACCCTCGCAGTTTTGGGAGAGGAAGAGGCTGGGATGGTCTTACTTGCAAAAAGTTTAAGGTGTATTTTGGCCTTTAAGTGTGGTGCTTTTTTATTGGTAGGCAGGGGTTGTATTTA
Source organism: Ixodes ricinus (assembly GCA_037355805.1). Taxonomy (NCBI): domain Eukaryota; kingdom Metazoa; phylum Arthropoda; class Arachnida; order Ixodida; family Ixodidae; genus Ixodes; species Ixodes ricinus. Next base: position 25,323 of record JAZHYW010043226.1, read on the forward strand.
TGAAAGTTGTGCCTGAGAGAGTATCCCTCTGCAATGCATGAGGGTTGAATTTGCACACAGGGTTGACTACTGTTTTTTCAAGATCCAGTTTGCACTGGGATTGACGAGAACGCTGTTCAAGGGTTTTGTTCAGGACATCTAGTTATTCAAATGCTTGGCTTCCCATCAGATGGTGCCGGGCTTGTTACAGTTGACTGTTTTTCTCTGCCCGAGCTCGGTGTATTTTTGTTCTCAACATCTTCACCCCTTCCTTTTACCATGACAGTGTATTCTTGCTTGTCTGTTTGTTGAAAAATTGGGCAGAATCAGTCTAAACTTCAGTACCAAATTTTGCACTCAATTGTTCCAATTGCCCAATGTTCAGCTTCATTTAAAAACATGTATGCAAAAGTGCTATTGTGATAAATAAGGTGTCACTTGGGGATGTGTTTGTTATCCCTGTGGAGCACACTCGCTGGTTATTGTGCTCAAATATTTGCAACAAAAAACAAGTCGCCATACATTTTCTGCAGAACAATCGCCTCAAAGCCCACCAGAAAAAGAAAAAGAAGGGTAGTTTTTAAGGTAGTTCTTAATATGACAAAAATAAATTGAGCTCTGGGAAAGCTTGTGCAAGACCTTGACAACGAAAATCTATAATTCATTTTTGCTGTCAACTTCTTTTTTTATGGACTGTTCTTGAAGCTGAGCTGGAAGCAAAAGCAATGCAATGCAAGGGTTTCGTCACTGTGCGTAGCAATACTGGGTGTGCCTCTAGAAATGACGCATAGAACTTGATCATATCGGAACACGCGTGCCTTACGTCGGAAGGGTGCCCAGTAATTAAGTAATTCATTTGAGCCTTAGGTAAGAGTGGGACGCTTCCTATGGAATTGTCTTTTTTTATTGCTTTGCTGGTATTTTAGTTGGCAGTTGTCACTGCGCACATGATGTGATCCTCATACTCCGCACAATATTCGAGATTATACGTGCAAGTAACAGCGCTCGACGAGTGCGATAATTTAATAAGGCATGGCCGCATCACGTACTCAATGGACCCTTTTCGAAAGAGTGCGCCATCTAACAGCTGCTGCGCCGGTTATCCGTATCGGCCATTGTTCGGGCAGACACAACTCTGAACGTGTATTGGACACGACTGCTGCGTCAGCGATAGGCGAGAACTCTGATCCAGTCAAACGCTTCGTGCCCAAGAAATGGCGACCACCAATGTTGCTTGATGAACCTTTGAAAAGGGTCTGTTACAGTACCGAAAACCGCTCACTGTTTGGTGTTCTGCTTCGACACAATTGGTCAAGTCAAAGCGCCGATGGTTTTAGTATTTTTTTGCTTTCTGTTTTTTCAAGTGTGTACATATGGATGGTAGAGATTAGACTTGCTCAAGTGTACCATAGACTTGCTCGTGGTTAGGTAACATTTTTTCTTAATTTTTTTACACGTGCAGAGATTTGAGTTGGGGAGTGTTTAGGACAACCTCACATGATCTGAGTTATTTATCTTGACTGCATTTCACTCGACCGTTTCTTACTGAATGGTCAATAAATGTTTATTGTTTGCACATATGCAATTTCCTGTTTCACTGGATGGGAGCCATTTGTTTGTTTATTTCATACCTGTACCACCCAGTAAGCATTA
>JAZHYW010043227.1:0-20102 GCA_037355805.1 Ixodes ricinus
AAAAACATTAATTGATAATAAAAAGAACCAGGACAAGCAAGTTTGAACCAACCATGTTCGTGTGACAGCCACATGTGTTGCCAACTCTGCCACGCATGTGCAATACACCTACTTTATTATGCATACGGGGTGTAATGCGTCCAACGAATCTGATGTGATATATTAGCTTACAAATGGCAAATAGAGTTACCAAGGGTCTTATTATGTTTGCATGTGTATCGTGTTTGTACCCTCTAATAAGAGAGGAAAATTTGAATTGCAGAGAGGCTACAACAAAAGTCCATGAAAAGTAGGCAGTTATATCAGAAAATTGTGTAAATTGGTTTTACATGCGAGGGAAGACTTCATGGATGTCGATCGAAAAGTGTTCCTAGTATTTCCACAGCAGTTCCCGAGCAGTTCATTAAAAAGCTGTTTACGCGGCACGAAACGGTGCAAAATGCTTCGCATTTCGACAACGCTAATCTTCGCGGCGATTTTGTCAAAAAATGTTTTTGCCTGTCCCAGAACTTTCTTTTCTCAAAAGAGCTTTCTCTCTCTGCCAATGTTAGGTTGCTGGACCTGATAAAGAGAAAGGCTGACAAGCTGAAGAGGCAGAATGTGGGACTCCTTCATTCGTCATACTTAAAGTAGGTGTCTCTCAATTCTCAGCTTTTCTGGGTGCTCTCACCCCAAGTAGCTGAGCTCTTTTGGGCCGAAATTTGGTTTTTTGTTTGGGAACATGGGGCCTTAAAAAGCCCAAAGAAGCCAAAGTAGAGCCCGCTTGAACTCCTTTGGCCCAAGTCTGGGTATCTTGGCCCTAATTTGCCAAGCATGTGCCAGTTAATCTTCATTGCTGATAGTTGCAGCTATCATCTGGCATCTTTGGGCCTGAGTCGCCAATCAAGTGCCAGAGTTGCGCTACTCCTGATTGTTCGGTTTTCATGTGGCAACTTTGGACTTAAATTGCCAAACAAGTGCCAGATTTAGGCTTTGTTGCTGGTTCTTCACTGCTGGCATCTTTGGTTCAAGTCTGGCACTTTGACAGTTATGTGGGAAGTCAGTAGAAATTCATAGGAGTGCCAAAGAAAAGTACTCTGCCACTAACTAACACCTGGGAGCAAAACCGTGTAAGGCCCAAGTTGAACTTTTAGGATTGCCAACCTTGTGGCAAGTGAGATGTTTTTATGGAATGGTACCTGAGACGTTGCATTTTGAGCTGCTTGTCTGGAGTTCTTTGACCGTAAGAGAGTACAACTCTCGTCTTGTTACGTCACTACCCTAAAATCCCGTAAGAATGCACACCAAAAATGAAGAGATAAATGTCGAAAAACATGGGGTCGGCTATCCTTAGGAATGCAGCAGCAAAACTTCATCAAAAATTAGTGATAGACACTGGGGTGCCCGCTACAAGCCACATGACCAGGTATCGTGGACACGGCAAATTCGCGTTTCACGATGCGATAAACATGCAGGAATTCACTTCGAATTCCCGTAGTTACGAAAACGGATACCGCAGATCGCTGACGCAGCAGATTTGAGTTTTAGGTGCAATAAACATGCAGGAACCACTTGCATGCCATGAGAACCGATATTGCGAACGCAGATTGCAAAGTAGAACGCGAACCCACTACGAACTCGCATGTCACGGGAACCGATATTGCGTGCACAGATCGTGGCCAAAAACGAGAAAACCCGTCACATCGTATCGCTACCACAGATTGTGCGGTTGATGTGATTCCCTTTAAACATCGTTTGATGTCTGATGGGAATAGGGGTGTGTGGGGGAAGGGGGCAATGTATTGTCATTTTTATGTTACGGATATTTACCCAGAAAAATGGGATTTTCCGGTAGTGTGAAACGGGCTTGGATCTTTTTTTATCTACTCGGGGAAATATTTGGCTGTTGGGCAGGCTACGACAAGGACTCTGATTGTAACTTATGTTCTGTTTTTATTTGGCTGTAAATCAGTATCTGTGTGCCATTGACCATTATGAATGGCATAGCTGTTTTTTTGTTTGCTTTCTATGGGAAGATATTGAGAGCTTATTTTCTAAGAGAGCTCGTATCCTTGCAAGATGAACGGAGCAGCTTGCAAAACTTCAGTAACCTGCTGAGTTTTGTGACTATTTTTGATGCGTGGTGGCTTATATTTTGAATAATATTTAGGACTAACCACCATCTTGAGAAATTAGTTTTTAATGAAGCCCAAAGTAAGGTTAAATGTAGCAGTCATGTGGAGAGGAATTTTGTTGTAGTACTTACAAATTCACTGTCAATGCAGTCCATCTCCCATCAGAACTTCACTCGATGAAATAATACAGCTGCTTTTCTTGCTTTGACCCATATCAAACCACATTTTTGAACACTGTTGCAGCAACTCGGTCAGTTCTGGCAGACATCAGCACATGACGTCCCGATCGCTGGTAGGTTTCTTTCAGTTGCTTGGCTTTTTCTTCCCCACTCGTACATTGCCGAGTGCTCATTGACCAACTCCTTGACCGCCCGTTTCAGCCGATCCTCCCGACACATCCACACTTTGGCGTGGAACTTGGCACCGAGGAGTGCCCTATCCGCATCTCTATACCCTCGTACACGTTGAGGGGTAGTGGATCTAACGCACATATCGAGTATGAAGTGAAGGTGAGCGCAAGTTTCACGAAAGACTTCGGTGATTGACGCTGTAGGAATTTTTCCGGAAAATTTCGGGTGCATGGCTACGACGAAAGTGTCGCGTGGCGTAAAAGGGTACCGCTATGGCCCGTTGATGCGCTTGCACCTTCTTACGACCGAGTTTGTGTAATCTCTTACGATGGGACGGCGCACTGGCACGCAGACGCCACCTACGAGGTGGCCCTGGAACTGCATTTGACCAGAGCGAAGGTTTTGCGGTATTCGCGAGATCAAACATACATGCTATTTATAAAAAATGTCCATTTATTACATTATCAAAAGTTTTTGAAGCAAAAAAAATTATGCTAAATATTAAAATAAAAGGAAATATGTAAATGCCAAGTGTTTCACCCGATAGATGGCGCCAGCGTGTCATCTCATCATAGGAGATCACAAGAGGTTTTAACGCACCCTGTCGTAAGCGGCCGCGAGTGTGTGAACCGGCCTTAAGTCTGTCACAAAATTTGACAGTTCGTACATACATTTATTATAGCAGTAGTTTGGCACGTGTAAGGACATCGTAATTCTCGGTAGAACTAGCTGTACGGCTATTCTATTTTGAGAGCTTGAACAAAAAAGGGTAATGAATTCTGTGGCAGTTGTTTAGTCACGCTTGACAAAGTCGACGTACGTCGAAAACGCTTTTGGTTTGGCATATCTCCGCGCAGTCGCTCGTGCGCCGAGACTCGTACTGCACCTTCCAATTAGAATGCCATTGGTTGTTGCTACGGTCGCACAATCGCTTATGCCAGCCAATGCGAGTGAGGTGCAACCAGCAAAGGATTGTTGCTGCAGCGGTGACACTATTGCAATGGGCACCAAGGTTCAAGATGCGTCAAATTAATGAATCGACTAAATTTGGCGGGTAAGACATTGAGACGTCCCCTGCAAAATTGAGCGGATGGTGGTCACATGACCACAGTTGCTACATGGCATGGTCGTGCGACATTTTGATGACATCACTTTCGTGTCGCTTTTCGTGTCAGTTGCTCTTTTGCCTTTCCACATAGCCAGCCCCGTAACATATTTTGTGTTAAAACTCCAGATTTGCCTCAGATTGACGCCGGACATTTCGCTTGCTATACGTGGCCTGCATTGTTGGCGCGTCAGCTGCCATTGTGATGGTCTTGCTGCTGAGTCATGACAACCAGCATGAAGTGGAGATGTCACGTGCGAACCGTGTATTAAACTTAACTTTTTTGTGGCTGAGTCTGTTGGCAAAATGTTGATTGCCCTGCCTGTTATTTCCCGCTGTGTTTTCCTTTAGAATCCTACTTTGAGACATATTCAAAGTCGACATCTTAAAAGTTGATATGGGATTCCAAACCCACCTGATTGCAGGAGCAAGCGTAAACGAGAACATTATGCATAAAAAGTTTGCCTGACAAGAATCTGATGCCAACACACGATAACTTTCAGGTTGTTGTCATGGACGACAGCTGGACGTTATACCGGAGGTACAAACGCTTCAGGGAACTGCATGACTACATGAAGCTCAAGTACAGAAACAAGGTAAGCTGACTGTCTGCATTGTTTGCAGTGCAATGATGGAATGGTTTCTAATCTTACAATGCTGTTTTTGCAATGGTTTTGCATTGCCGACTGCTACCACATTTTGCTGGTAGTTTTTACCTTAGTATTAGTGTCAACAGGCATTGAAGTAGATGTGTTTTTTTTTCTTGTATTGGTAGTTTGGCAGTGAAACCAGATCTGTACCATTACCTGAATCCAGGTCATGTAGTTAAAAAATTTGTATAAACTTTGTTTTTCCCTGAAAATAGGAAATAATGGCTTCCTCACATTTATGTCTTTAACTGCCACACCTTACAGCAATTTTACAGTAAACAACTGATGCTATTTTGCACTCGCTTAACTTTTGCAAATTGAGAAGTAACACAAAATATTGATTGTGTGATGAATCTATTGCCAGGGCATGAAAATTAAGAGTCAGTGTGTCCTAGGCAGCAAATTTTTGTTTTATGAAATATTCCACGCTGTGGCACCTTGCTAGATTTGCAGAATCATTATTTGCAATAGTAACCAAACATATTCAATTGTTCTTAGTTTGTATTTGGTTCAGCCATTGGTAAATTCTGTAATCCTCCAGAAATACTAAAACTGACAGTTTGTGTAACAAGTCCTTGGGGTTTCCTACCTGTGCTTTGTGATATCCTTTGTGCAGCTTCTTAACATCTTATTTTCGTGTGTTTTCTTAAAGGTTTCCTTGCCCTATTTTCCGCTCGAAAATACTCTTTGGAAATAAATCGCAAAGACTGGTGGAAGAGCGGCGAAGAATGCTAGAGGTGAGGTCTTGAATTCGTGTTTACATGGGTACCTAAATTTTTTTTTTGTGTGTGTGTGTGTGTGTTTTTTTTGTGTGTGGTTATGTTTATAAATAAAATACCTTAATATCCCGAGTCATCGCCCACCCACCTGCCGCGTGAAATTTATAAAAAGAAATTAGGGTGGGCCATGTTAGGGGGGGGGGCATGCATAAAAGGATAAAAGGTTTAGAAAACGCTGAAGGAACGGACATTTTTTTGTACATATCTAGCGCAGCTGCAGAGGAGATGCATTAAACTCGAAACTCGAATTAGTTTCAATGTTTTATGCAAGAAATACTCATGAAAGACCATTTTCAATAACAAAGGCCATTGCTTGCATACGCGTGATGAACACCGCGGATTGCCATACAATGCAAACGTTTGTTTCGTGACAGTGCGTTTTTTCTATGTTATCTTCGTTAGTGAAAAAAAAAGTAGTCAACAGGAAAATGGAAAAACCAACCAGGTGCAGCGAGCAAGGAAGCGAGCGTGCGAAAGAAGCGAAGACCGATGCTGGAGAAGCGAGAAAGTCGGTGATCGAGTTGTTTAATACTTCGGCGTTGGGCCAAGTTGGGCGCTTTGTCAATCACAAGGGCTCTTGTGCAGCTTTCTTGTTTGGTGCATACATGTGTGCGTCCGTGCACCGCATGCCATCAACGCAGGTTGAGGCGGCATTGCTGCTTGGCGTGGACCGCACCACGAACACAGAGCTCGAAATGGGACACCTTACAAACGTCGGTGTGGGGTGTTCCAGCAAATTTTTATTTACCCATTGGCTTTGTCTCAAACATTGCACAACCTACCAACTGCCGTCGCGACGTGCCGGGAGAAGGAGCGGGCTCGCGGTGACTAGCAAGTTCGCGGTGGCTGTATTTCGGCGGAGACTGACTTTGACCTTACACTTCGCAGTTACACTCCAGGATATGGGGCGTTCGCTTATCTCGCAATCTCTGATTGGGTTGCTGCCTTTAATATCTGTCTGACTTTTTCTGTTTTTTTTTTTTTCTCCGACGGAATTTTTTGGAAGCAATACAAAGTTTTATTTTGTTACCTCCATTGTTTTCCTTTCGCACGCATGTACTCAGACTTTGGTGTCGTCAAAATTGGGGAGGAAATGCGTAAACAACAGGAAGTGTCTTTCCCCCCTTTGTTTTACTAGTCCTCCAACCATAAGCTCTGCAACCGCGTCATTCGGGTAGGATGAATGTTCACGGATCGTGGAGTCCGGCGTTGGGGTATTTTTAGGGCTAGGCGATCACTCGGTGCTCATTTCGCAAATCGATATTAGCCCAAAAAGTGGGGTGGGCGATGACTCGCAATATTACGGTAAGTAAGGGCTAGATCAGCTATAGATAGTGGAAAGTCAAGGGTTGGTTTATAGTTGTAAAAGGTGAACCTGTTCTGGATAAACCTTGTTTGCTTGTATTGTTATAGTTTTTATTGGTAGACCCCTATAACATTAAAGTTCAAAGGGCAAAAAAACCTAGAACTGTACTTTTTGTAATGATTGAAATGATGGTACAAAGATGAAAATGTGCATGCATTTGCTTGGAGCAAGTCGTTTTAAGGCAGCATAATTATTCCTTTCAAATCAGTGCAGTGTAGCGAAGAAATTAATTCTCTATGTTTACTTCAGATAAGGTTGACTTGATTTTGTTTTAAACTCCAACACAATGCCTTAAAAAGTATGGGGCCATTAGTCAACTTCAATTGACTTTTGCTTCACTTCAGTTTCAAATAAACTCGTTCGATAAACCATTGAATAAATCTAATAGAATGGCTGTAGAAGATCATTCTGAGATGACAGATATTAAAACGGGAACGTTTGTATGCAACCCTTCAAGTTTGGGGCTCCTGTGATGCTTTTGCATGCTTCAAATATCTTATTTAATAATGCTGCAATGTTTCTGAAGTTGATATGCACACCTCATTTATGGTATGGCAGATCAGTTCACATAAGACACTCTTTTAATGTTGGGCCATAGAGCAACGGACCACAGTTAAACACAAATGGAATCTTTTCTGCATTCAGTTGATCTCAAAGTGTTGCAATCTACGGAAATTAGGGGCTCAATATTATAAGTTGCAGAGGTTTCTGAACCCCTTATGAAATAAAGTTTTGGATTCAAAAGATTAAAATACATTTTTATTTGAAAGGTTTTCGGTACTCTATAAAACTCCCAAAAATATGAGAATGCCGAGTCTCAGTTGCTTGGACGGGACCTTCCAGGTGTACCTGATCGAACTGGTGAACGTCTGTCGACGGGACCTTACCTGCCCGTTGCACCGGTCGGTGCAAGGACTGTGCAAGCAGCACATGTGGGAGTTTGCACCATTCTTCCGAAAGGGCTGCTTCGAGACCAGCAAGCACAGCACGGGATGATGCTGTCCGTTTTTACACACCTGCTTCCCATTGTTTGCGGTTGTTTTTTTATGCTGCTGCAGACAGCACAACTGTTTGTTATCCCATCCCTCCCATGTTTTTTATGAGAGGGACCCGATGTATCATAATTCTATGGATGCATGCCTATTCTATGGATGCACGCCTGTATGGAGACTGCATGTGGCTGAGGGGCAAAGGCAAGGGGCTTAAAGGCCAACATACACCTCATTCTTTTCACTTTTGCTTGCTTCCTTTTTCCTCCCACATCCTCTTCCTGCTTTGTCAGTCATCCTTCTAATATTTCTTTAGTTAGATGTAACTGGCAATCTAGATACATTGTTTATAAGAACGTGAATTCAGGTTCACCTTCAGTCCAGCGTATTATATGGAGAGTTGATCTGGATCCAGATTCATCTTTGATCCAGTTGAGATTCATGATTGATATGAATCCTGATACAGATCAACTTGTGATCTGGAGTTAATCTGGTCTAGGTTTATTTTTGATCCAGGCTGAATTCAGAGTTGATTTGAATTCAGATTCATCTTTGATCCAGGCAAGATCCAGAGCTGATCTGAATGTAGATTTGCCTTGCGATCCAGGTTAAGTCCAGAGCTGATCTAGATCTCAATGCAGGTCAAATTTTGATTCAGAATCGGTGTAGACTCGACCCTCCTTTGATCCAGGCTAGATCTAGAATTTTCTCGGTCCCAATAGAGATCAAGTTTGGATCCAGACTCTATTTGGTTTAGGGCCATCCCCATCAACTCTAGGTTCCTTCAAAGTTTGATTTATGTCTTCCTCTATTCTTTCTTTTGTCACCACCCTCGCAGTTTTGGGAGAGGAAGAGGCTGGGATGGTCTTACTTGCAAAAGTTTAAGGTGTATTTTGGCCTTTAAGTGTGGTGCTTTTTTATTGGTAGGCAGGGGTTGTATTTATGAAAGTTGTGCCTGAGAGAGTATCCCTCTGCAATGCATGAGGGTTGAATTTGCACACAGGGTTGACTACTGTTTTTTCAAGATCCAGTTTGCACTGGGATTGACGAGAACGCTGTTCAAGGGTTTTGTTCAGGACATCTAGTTATTCAAATGCTTGGCTTCCCATCAGATGGTGCCGGGCTTGTTACAGTTGACTGTTTTTCTCTGCCCGAGCTCGGTGTATTTTTGTTCTCAACATCTTCACCCCTTCCTTTTACCATGACAGTGTATTCTTGCTTGTCTGTTTGTTGAAAAATTGGGCAGAATCAGTCTAAACTTCAGTACCAAATTTTGCACTCAATTGTTCCAATTGCCCAATGTTCAGCTTCATTTAAAAACATGTATGCAAAAGTGCTATTGTGATAAATAAGGTGTCACTTGGGGATGTGTTTGTTATCCCTGTGGAGCACACTCGCTGGTTATTGTGCTCAAATATTTGCAACAAAAAACAAGTCGCCATACATTTTCTGCAGAACAATCGCCTCAAAGCCCACCAGAAAAAGAAAAAGAAGGGTAGTTTTTAAGGTAGTTCTTAATATGACAAAAAATAAATTGAGCTCTGGGAAAGCTTGTGCAAGACCTTGACAACGAAAATCTATAATTCATTTTTGCTGTCAACTTTTTTTTTTATGGACTGTTCTTGAAGCTGAGCTGGAAGCAAAAGCAATGCAATGCAAGGGTTTCGTCACTGTGCGTAGCAATACTGGGTGTGCCTCTAGAAATGACGCATAGAACTTGATCATATCGGAACACGCGTGCCTTACGTCGGAAGGGTGCCCAGTAATTAAGTAATTCATTTGAGCCTTAGGTAAGAGTGGGACGCTTCCTATGGAATTGTCTTTTTTTATTGCTTTGCTGGTATTTTAGTTGGCAGTTGTCACTGCGCACATGATGTGATCCTCATACTCCGCACAATATTCGAGATTATACGTGCAAGTAACAGCGCTCGACGAGTGCGATAATTTAATAAGGCATGGCCGCATCACGTACTCAATGGACCCTTTTCGAAAGAGTGCGCCATCTAACAGCTGCTGCGCCGGTTATCCGTATCGGCCATTGTTCGGGCAGACACAACTCTGAACGTGTATTGGACACGACTGCTGCGTCAGCGATAGGCGAGAACTCTGATCCAGTCAAACGCTTCGTGCCCAAGAAATGGCGACCACCAATGTTGCTTGATGAACCTTTGAAAAGGGTCTGTTACAGTACCGAAAACCGCTCACTGTTTGGTGTTCTGCTTCGACACAATTGGTCAAGTCAAAGCGCCGATGGTTTTAGTATTTTTTTGCTTTCTGTTTTTTCAAGTGTGTACATATGGATGGTAGAGATTAGACTTGCTCAAGTGTACCATAGACTTGCTCGTGGTTAGGTAACATTTTTTCTTAATTTTTTTACACGTGCAGAGATTTGAGTTGGGGAGTGTTTAGGACAACCTCACATGATCTGAGTTATTTATCTTGACTGCATTTCACTCGACCGTTTCTTACTGAATGGTCAATAAATGTTTATTGTTTGCACATATGCAATTTCCTGTTTCACTGGATTGGCTCCGGGGGAGCCATTTGTTTGTTTATTTGATACCTGCACCACCCAGTAAGCATTATAGTAGGGGGTTTGTAAGAAAATATGAATGGATCGCACAGAACAGCACTAAACTAATAAAAAATAAAACTATCAACAATAACAAGTAAAAAAAATTTCGGGGCTCATCTCTTCGCTTTAACAAGAAAAGCAGGTTGCAGTAAGACTTCACAAAGATCAATATTTCATAGGAAAACGTTAGCAATCATTTTAAACGAAATTAAACAATAACCAGATACCACCTGGTGGATTTCTGGGAAGCTTCGATGGACTGTCGTGACGGCATCAGATCGGTAAGAGCAGCGCCACAACGGGAAGTATGCTCACTCGGAGATTGTCACAGCTGAGTTGGCCTCCATGGTTTCAGCTCTCGCCTCGACAATTTTGATGCTGTTCAGCGTGCGTTTGTCTTGGAACCGTTCCTTTCGCACCATTTTACGGCGAGATGCCAAGTCTGTGCGGGCAGAGGGCGGTGGGAACAGAATTTGCATTGCGAGACGCCAGTACACCGGTTTCTGAATGACGAGAAGCTCCTGTCTTCGCACGCCCGTCCGTGGTTAGCTTTGCGCCACAAACACCAAATCATTAACCCGTCCGTGGTCGCTTCAGAGTGCTGAAGAGTGCATTTGCCGAACAGATACAATCGGTGTAACCCAGGAGTTCTTCCAAGTGTTTTACAGCGAAGCTGGTTATGGCTAGGGTTCCGTGGATTTCTCGTGTGCGTCAACAAAAACTCGGGTCCCGAATTTGATGCAAAATCGCTCACTTGGATATGCATTTTCAGTACATTAGTTACCAGTAGGCACCATTTTCAAGATCAGTAGACTCGGGTAGATAGTAAAGGTTTCTCAAAGATTTGCCGCAATGCGACCCGCGTCCGCCATGTCAACGCTCGCATCGCTCTCTTGTCGTCGTTCCAAGCGCTTGCATGCCTAGTTTCCTTTCCTTCCGCTCCCCCAGGGTGGCGGTCCTGTCGCGCATGTCTCGTTTTCTCCGGCTCCTCGGGGCGGCGAGAGTTCGTACCTTTGTTCAAAACTCTGTCGCTCACGTCTGTGTTGTGTGCTGAACAGCTTCGCTGGTCATCCACCTTCACAGAGTGGAGTGGCTCATGTTCTTTTTACAAAAAGCGCGAATTGGAACAGCTCGGTGAATGCACATCGAAAATCGACAAAGTGGTAGATGAGCGTTCTCTTTATAGAACATACCAGAATATATGAATCATCGTTTCAAATTGAGAGACTGCGGGTATCAACCCATTATAGTCAGTGCCTTGCTTCAAGCAAACTTTAGCACAAAATTGCCTAGATGATCACAGTAAGCGTCTTACCGTGATATGTTAATCCGCGGGGTCTAGCGTGTGGCAATATCGTAAAAAGTTGTTTCTGGATTGCCATAATACACTTCGGTGCAAAGTGTTATTAAAATTGGCATAACGGTTTTACATATACAAGATGTTCCCAAATGGGAACGGTGGCTGCAGAAACATTTTTCTGGAACCCTCCATGGTAGTCACTGCGTGATTCGTGTTGCTCGCTGAATCTATTTGTGGAACTCCACTAAGTGGCGAATGTTCAGTGGAATGTCACATTTTTGCACATCATTCGCCTGTTTTTTCTACAAATCCGGAAACGCCCTTGTTTTCCGAAAGGTACTGCAGATGATGACTACTTCCTGCAGCATTACGGAAGTTCAAGGCACCGCATGGTCCGGGTACTTTTTGTTGGGGGGCAACTTCGCCGAAAAGTCTTCGAACAGCAAGTCGTACAATTTGGAGCTGAGCATGTTGAGGCTCATTCTGCAGTTCCACATGAAGCCTTCATGTTGCCACCCGCAGAGTAACCAGCATGTCGGGAAACAATGGCCACTAACGCTTCTTCCCACGAAGAATGAGCCTGTAGTCGCTTACAAACCTGCCAAGCAAATCAACGCCTCCCTTGTGCTCGTTATATTGCTGGATTGACTTGGGCTGTTGCACTTGAATTCTCTTGCATTGTGTTCGACTGCAGCGGGTCGTGTTCACCATCGGATGAACACTGTCATAGTTGCAAAACATACACATCTGTTGCCATTCCATTTCACGGCAAGCACTTCTCCGTCGCAGCACATGTCGAACTCCCCGCATACTTTTCTGCTGAGTAACTCTGGCGTTTTCAAGCGGGCACTTTTTCCGTCTCGCCTCTCTAACAGTTCCTGTTGCTCGAAAGCTCCGATGCTTCAGCTCTTGCAGAATACTGTGAGAAGTAAAAGAAGTTGCCCATGAATACAGAGTGGTCAGTGGTTACGGAAACACATTTCATTGCTGACTGAACCAGACGACTCCCCAGGGGCTCCGAAGTGCGCTTCGAAATTCTTTCCGGCAGCAGATATCAACGTTGATAGGGTATCGTGATGATGAACACAGCACAAAGCGAATAGGTTTTCTCCTGGTGAACATCTTGCAGCCGTGATGCCCAAAGGATGCAACCGTTTGCTCATCTACACACTGAGCTCCGTAGCAAACACGCCGAATTGCGCGAGGCTTTTGTTGACCCCGTTTAGCAGCGGATGCAGTTTATAAATCTTGTCTTCCTTGTCTAGTGCTTCATTGTCGCCAACGCTGTTTTTGACGAAACTTGAATCGGCTCGTGACTTTTCCTACAAAAGGCACGTTTACTTTTTATGCTTTAGACCAGGGTCTCAAACACGCGGCCCGCGGGCCGCATGCGGCCCGCGACTCGCTGGGACGCGGCCCGCAGGCAACCGGCTACGAGTCCCGGTCCCAATGTCTCGAGCGCTAGAAATGGCATGCGCCATCGTGATCTCATCTCGCCGATTCATTTTCGCTCGAAAAGCAGCCATGCTCTTTTAACGTATTCACATAGTTTATACCTATTTGTGTTCATTTGCCCTTTGTTTCGCTTTATATTTTGCTTCCCAGCTTTTTGTAATGTACAATAATTCCGCTACTAGGCTGCAAGCGCAAGCTATTCGCTGAAGGATGCATTTCGGCTGCGCGAACTCTCGATCAGCAGGAGCAACTGGCAAAGATAAAGCTACGAGCTCGGGATTCTCGCCTTCAAAAATATATCACCATTAAAAGACAAGTATTTGTTCGACTGTTGTAGTAAAAATCGTCAGGAAAACAACAACTGTCATATTAACTGATTGTTTTTAGAGACATGTTGAGCTTGGTCAATTCCTGGGTGAATTGAGCAACGGGAACGACAGTGTACTTGTTCTATTAAAAATGCCAGCACGTTGGCGGAGCGGTGTCATTTTTATTCTTATCACATCAGGTCAAGGCCCAAAGTAGTCTTATAAGCAAATCAAATCTAAAGATGTCACTGGCAAGACTTTGAGTTTACAAAAAGCATAAAGCACGAGGTCTACCCCCCCCCCCCCCCCCCCGCGTCTTACGTTGGCCCTCGTCATTTCAGGTGTTGGATATCTGGCCCCAGGGATTTCCCCAGACCTCCCTAGGGGTTGTACACCCCCCTTACATCTAAAAAAAAAAAGAATTTTTTTTTCTTAGATTAAGTGGAAAACACCATCTCTTAGGTGTATATATACAGAAAGGGAAACATACATTACGGGTATGAGCATTTGGTTAATAGACGTCTGTAATTTAGCTAGTGGACTAGAAAAGAAACAGTTTTTTACATTTTATCTAGCCTCGCCTCGCATCCCCCCCCCCCCCAAGCCATTGGGACACCCCCTGATTAGAATCCTGGGGAAACCCTGTCTGGCCCCCACACTCAAATGAGTTTGAGACCACTGCTTTAGACCAATACGTCTTATCGTGGTAGCGAGTGGTGTCCTGTCAAAACGAATGCCCAAAAATTTGTGGAGGTTCAGTTTTGTGTGATTGTATTTGTAAATGATTGTGTGATCTGTGAGATTGAACTGGTGATCATTGATCTGTCGGGCATATCTGTTAGTTTCGGTAATCAACAGTTCTGCGACTTCGTCATTCAATAACGCACTTGAATTAGTTCATCGGGTTCGTGTCAACCAAATCAAGTCGTAAAGCGCTAACTGAACCGAGCAAAGTAGGAGTGATTGGGTTTGAGAAGATCTCGTCCAGAGTCCGCACATCGCGCCTTCTATTTTTTGTACTCTTTGTCTGCTGCCCAACGGTTGTCTCATCGAGAGCTGTACTATGCACTTCAACCTCGCTTGCGACATCGCAAGGCAATCTAATGTCATCGATGCATCAACGCTCTTCTTCATCGATCATCGGGTCACCTCCGCTTGACGGCGGCAAGATTACAAAGCCTACGGCTTTTTGTTAGTCGTTAGACAACCATATCAACGGCGTCTTCATGTCATGTACCGCCAATGTGACATCTGTAAATTAAATATCCGGCTATCAATCATCCTAACACAATAGCTTACAGCGCGAACAGTGCACACGTGGAACACAAGGGTCCCTATTGCTTCGGTCGAAACCCTTTCGTGGACAACTTTTCATATATACACATGTTTTATGGACACACGTTTCGTCGACACGAGCGTTTCATCGACACTCGTTACGCGAATTGCACTCTGGAGATGCATATCGTCACGCGTGTGTCACTGGGGTGCACGTTAACCCACCCCCCGCGCCTCTGTTCACGCCGCTTGGCGGCAACAGTCTGCGGCGACCCATTACAAAAATGTTAACCCACCTGACCGATGACGTAGCAACGCCGCTTCGCGGCGACAGTCTCGTGCAGCTTATTACTGAAAAGAGCTGACATCTGAACTGTCGACGAAGCAGTCTGTCGATGAAACATCGCGTGTTGATTAAACGATCTGTGGATGAAACGTCATTCGATGAACTGATTGCCACCGGCAACACAACCTCGTATTCCCGTGTTTGGCCATGGCTATCCTTTTGGGAAACATCGACAATTACAGCGCTAAGATCAGGCACGCTAACTGCTTCTTTCTCGATAAAACTTAATGAAACAGAATACCGTACATCTGATGCTGTATGCTACTAGATCTATGAAGCGTTCCAGCCATAAACATACCTTTAGGTAAAATCCGCATGTGGAACGACGAAAACATAGGCGAGGAGACGCAAACGACCCTGAGAAAGCCAATTAAAACAAAAGCGAAACTATATCGTTAATAAAACAAATTACCCGCCAAAAGATTAATCGTTGTGCCATATTTCAAAATTATTTTTAGGAAAATTGGATAAATATATGTAGGAAAATAGAGCTCTTTAGGAACTGCAGGTTTATGTTCCCGCAAAGGGAACAATAGCGCCCAATGGGTTAATGTTACGCATGATATATCCGCGTGCAACCAATAGTCGCTTGCTTTTTTGTTTTTTTTTGCAAACCTAAAACGAAGTTTCCGAGTTTTAGGTACGCAGTGACCATGATGGCACGAAGCGCTGCTCGGCCATCATGATCACTGGTGATGTGGCGGCGTCATCGACCTCAGTCACCTCACTAATGTCCTCAAGCCCAGTGCTCTCGTGCTGGCGGCCATCTGGAAGGCATGCGGCTTAGAAGATCCCTTTTAGGTGAACGTCGTTTCACCGACCCATAGTTTCTCGAATCCATTTATGGAGAAACCCAGATTAGAGAAAATGTGCGCGAGCCTTCCTTTAGCGAATTCGGCCGCCGCGAAGCGGCGGTACGGCTGGGCCAGGTTGGTTAACATCTTTGCAATGAGCCGCCGCAGTCCGCCACCGCGAAGCGGCGTAAAATAAGGGGGGGGGGAGCGGTTGGGTTAACACGCGCCCCAGTGATACACGCGCAAAGAAGGGGAGCCTTTTTTAATGCGAAAGCATTAACTGTCCCATGGAGCGAACCGACGTCATCAGCTTTTGAAGCCGCGCCAAACGGCACCTTCCCCTGTCCCAATGGAGCGAAGCCTGTCGTCTGTAGCAGAAATCTGATGGATAGGCTCCCATTCGCTGGCGCGCCTCATAGTTTCAAGGAACGAGGCCCCCCTTGGCTCTCGCGCGGCGTAGTTCCCAGGAACGCCACCAGAAAAGCCCTCCCCGTGGCGGCGCAGCACACGCAGCGGCCGGCCGCCGGTAGAGAGGAGCGGCTGCGCAGAGCCCACGGCCAGCTCAGCGCGGCGCAGCCTTCACAACGCGGCGCGGCCTACTCCAGCGAGAACGCGCGCACGGCCGATCGGGTCGCCTACCTCGGCTCGCAGCGAAAGCGTGGCCGGTGCCACGCCACGTAGAGCCGCAGACGAACTAAGGGAGCGGAAGAAATGAGCATTCATGCTTTCGCATTTACAACTCGCAAGAAGCCGCTTAGGTGTCCTCGATTTTTTAACCAGCATCCCCTTCTCCGAAAAACCGCGTTTCTCTAAACTGAGGGCTCCGCTTCTCTAAATGAGCTTCGATAAAACGTGCCCGTTCTCTAAAACGTGTTTCGACGAAACGGCGTTCGATCAACCGTATAGTGAACCTCTGTGGTCATCACACACGAGGCAGTTTCGCCGCAAAGCTTAAAAACTACGGATCTCCCGAAATCACCGTGCCCGACATGCACTGCGCTCTCGATGACTGATTTTGAAGCGCTCACCAAACTCCTGGCATTAAGAACGAAAATATAGCCAACCGCACAAAATACATCCGTGCAATTATCATTTACAGGTTTAACCGATCCTACTCGACCTATTTCTGATTTTTTTATGTTTCTGATTCAATATTCCTTTAATGCACAAAAGAAGTGAAAAGCGCTATTAATCTATCGTGCAGCACCTTCCAATCTCTAACAGTCTGTGGAAAAGACATTGTATTTTAACATCGCATAAAATTATCGGTGCTGTGACGTCACTGTAACCTCTGCAAGAGGCTCAGACAAACAGAGTTATTCGCAGTCACAATGAACAGAAAGTATCGAACTGTATATAGTAAAAATACAGGAAGATCCATTGAGTTAGTTCTTCGGGAATGCGTTAGCATGACCCTGAAACGCCACACACGTCCCCCTTTGGGAAACGCAATCCCCGCCACTTTTTCCTTTTGCCTTTCTATATTGCTTCCTCTATTTTTTTTCTTTTTTTTGCTGCTTTTTTACCTTGTTATGGAGTCAGTGTTAGCGTTTCCCGTGAGACGCGTGTACGTTCCGAGGTTATGCTAACGGATTCCCCAAGAATCCGCCAATGGATCTTCCTATAACTTTTTTTACCCTTTTCTTGTACTCTGCTCTGTCATGAGTATCATCAACACTCTCGATGGATACAGAATCATGTCCATACATCACTCGTGGAAGCAACCACATCCATATGACTCGTGGAGTGAACTGCATCCATCGTTTTAACTCAAACACACACAACACACACCACAGCCTATGCGCCGCTACTGCGGAAAGTCAGAGCGAAGAACAACCGGCGACAGCAGCTCGGCAACCGAGCACGCTCGCATCCCACAGCGCCGCCGCGCAACACTCCCTAGATAATAAAGCCGTAGTGCTGAATGAGACGGCGTAATCAGAGAAGGTCAACGCTGGACACAGATTGGACACGACGATTGCGTCAACGTTCGGCTCAAACTTCGACTCGAAGTCGAGCGCTCACGCAGCACTCGTTTCAATCTGTGTCCAGCGTTGGCCTTCTGATTAAGACCATCTTATTCAACATCTACGGCTTTATTATGCAGGAGGTGTTGCGCGGCGCCCTCCTCGCTGGCTCCGGGCCAGCTGTGCACGTGACTTGCCGAAAACAGGAAGGCCTGTTTTGGCGAAAACCCGGCAGTGCCCGTCGGTTTGTCAGCGCCGGGGACAGAGGGAGAGATTGACGCGTGCCTCACGTCAGTGCTTCGGACCGATGGGAGCGTCGCGCGCGGCAACCGACAAAACAGAAAGACACCGGCGGGTTACTCCGTCAAAACGAGCAATTCTAACGCTAAACGCATTAAAGAAAAGCCCGGCTTCTCGCGGAGTATTTACTAATTTCGCCTTTGGCGTGCATTGAATTGAAGATGCCCTGCTTGCATGGCATCTATGATTAGCTTTATGTTATTTTATCAAAACGGTTCCAGACGCCAAAGGCAAATGGTTTACTTCACCTCGGCATGCACCGCAGACAAATAGAAGAAAAATAAACTTTTTTTTCTCTGATGGACGAGCAGGCTGAGCTTAAAGCGCAGTGTTGCGTAGTGTCGGCGCGAATTACAAGCGCGACATGGGTGCGAATGGCGCTGCGTACTTCATAAATTTCCGTGGACGCCATGATGCGGCGGCTTGGCATAGATCCGCGCCACAGCGTCCGGCTGTTGCTATGGGGAATCACCGCCAGCAGGCGTCCGGTTTTGTCGTGTTCGGCGTGTCTTCGCTCTAGAGGCGCACTTCGGCGGGTTAGTTTCGCTTGTAGCCGTGTACGATAATGAAATTTATCGTCGCATAGAGGTCGCACGAATTTAAAGCGGTAGCTTCATAGTGCCAACCAACCTCAGGAGCCGCGTGTAAGCACGCAATGTGTAAGTTTGTCAAACTGTAACTGCTAAAACAAACAAAACAAAAACAAAATAACCGGTGCTAAGGATTAAATCTGCCACCGGCGCGGTGGAAGCAAGAGTGCGCTGGGGCCGACTGAGCTACGGAGCCAGCACGCAAGAACGGGAAGGAGCAAATGCGGATGGTGTGTGAAAAAGCACGCAGAGCAGAGAGGGGGGGGGGGTGAAAGCGGTAAGAGAGGAGAAACAGAGTGGTGTAGAAAGGAGCGTGCGAACGAGTAGAAGTGGAAAGGGCAGGAAAGCGCGCTTCCCCTCTTCGTGAGCCAGGCCAATTTCCAGCGCAAAGGTCTTGCACGCCGGGTGGTGCTGAACGGAAGAGCGCACAGCGTCACAAAGAGGCAACGGTGTGACGTAGGGGCAACCGGCGGAATCTTCCTATACCTCCATTGGGACTCAATTGCAGACGGCAGCGCCAAATCCCCCCAAACGGGCGTTGGGTTTCTCCAAAAACAATAAGAAATAAACAAAAACATTACGCGCGCTGTCGTCATGGCAAATCCGCTTTGGTTATGGGGAGTGGCAGAGAGTGTTGTTCCTCCTCTCCTCTCTTCACCCTCGGCGACAAGAGGATGCGAGTCGTTCGGAGTTCGGAGCAGCCTGAACCCTGAACGAATTTGCATCCTATTGTCGCTGGTGTTGAAAGAAGATACAACTGTTCAACATTGCCGCCGTCCTTTTTCTGCGAATGTTCAGACGCTTCCTGAAACGATTGCACTTGACTTTGCGTCGCTCGATTGAGATCGGTTTCGCAATGCAGTCCAGTGACAGCTACTCATTAGATCGTCAATCATCGAATGCAAAGTGCGCCCGGCCGTTGATATTTCGCGGCTTAAGATGGGCGCACATCGCCAGTCTGAGCACAAGTCCAAACTTTGGTAAGTTCTCTTTATTAGGTACGTTCTTTATACAGGAAAAAAACGTTCACTTCACGGTACAACAAAGCGCAACAAAATCTACATGAAACTACTATTGAAGTATTCTCACAGCAATGACACATTTAACTTTGCAGTATTTAGCGACAGTGATTCGATCGCCACGGTTCGCAGGTTCCTTCTGCAGCACGAGCTGCTCCACCGCACGTGCTACCGCTGCAGCCGAACACCGATCCCCCCCACACCTCTAATCTTAAAACATAAATGCTCCAGTCCCTTCTGGCCTTCTACAATAACTCTACCATAATGAAACATGCACAAGCAAGCTGGGCACCAAAACTGTATAACCAAAAGCAGCAGCCCGTTCACTTGCGTCACTCGGGAACCCAAAGAACTTGGCAGAGCTGCGCCACCGGAATTAGAGCACCACCGAGCGATAACAGACAAGGTTCCGTTTGTTTGAGTACTGGTAGACGAAATAATCCGATAACCAAGAGGTCTACGTTACCGTTCGCTGCCGCAAACGAAATCCACCACCGCACTGTTGGCAAAGGCGCTGGGTCGAGCAAGCCGACGCAACCGCAGCGCGGCAGCCGGCGGCGAACCGTTCGCAACGGTCAAAATACAAAGCAACCGACCAATAAGAACAAAGTATGAGTGGGCGAAAACTTTAGCAACTAAAATATTTGTTTCTTCCTACCAGGATAATTTTTTGAAATTTGTGTTGTGCAAATAATAATATGTATCTCATCCCTATTAAATAAATTTTCCGGCGTAAACCGAAGTTTTTAATAGGATTTTCATCAACGATAAGAGATGGCGCTGAATAAGCAGCCGGAAGTCGCTCGAAGTTTCCGCCGGT